>OZ004715.1:37305141-37569620 GCA_963924515.1 Vespertilio murinus | reverse complement strand
ATGTCCTGACAAGAGATTGAAGCCACAACCTGGGCATGTGTCCTGAACAGGAATCGAACTCACCACCTTTTGATGTGTGGGACAACACTCCAACCAATAGCCACAGTGGCCAGGGTAGGGTTCTGTTTTCTTAATACAATTGCTAATATTTATCTCTTGTCTTTTTTATAATAGCCATTTCAACTAGTGTGAAGTAATATTTCATTGTGGTTTGATTTGCATTTCCCTGGTGATTAACCATGTTGAGCACCTTTTTATATGCCTGTTGACTAATTGTGTGTTGTCTTTGAAAAAATATCTATTCATGTCCTTTTCCCATTTAAAAAATCAGGTTGTATTTTGCTATTGAGTTGAGTTCCTTACATATTTTAGATACAAACTCATATTAGATATATGATTACAAATATTTTCCCCCAGTTCATAGGTTATCTTTGCATTTTGCTGATTGTTTCCTTTGCTATGTAGAAGTCATTTTAATTTTTAAAACTTTGCTGGCTTTAGGATTAGGAATTAGGGATTATGACCTTGTATTGTCTAGCTTAAATGCTCTTTCTTTGGGCTCCCATAGTCTTTTACACACGTATTTCTCATGTCTCTTGGTACATGTGACTATATGTTCACATGTCTCTTGTCTGCTTATATAACAGACTCTGGGGAGCCATGTCTTAATCATTTCCCCCAGTGCCTCCTAATTAGGAGGCTCTCAGTAAATGTTTTATGAATTAATGAATAAATACAGACTACAAGTGAGTTAGATGCCTAGGAGAGACGGACTGGTGTGGGTTATAACAGATGAAGGAACACTGAGTCTTAGAATTAGGTTGTGTGTTTAGACCAAGGTTTCTTGACTTCTGCATTATTTAAATTTTGGGCCAAGCAGTCCAGCTCTTTGATGGGGATGGGGACTGTCCTGTGCATCGCAGGATGTTTTAACAGCATCCTTGGCCTCTGCTCACTGGATGGCAGTAGCATCCTCCCCTTGTCTCCCATGTGAATCCAACATCACCAAATATTCCTGGGGAGGAAAGCCACCATTTGAAAACTGCTGGTGTACACAGCCTTGGATTAGAGTTGTATACACCTGGTTGAAATATTATTCTGTCTTTTACAAGCTGGGCAAGTCAACCTGTAAGAGCCTCTATTATTTCATTTATAAAGAGGAGATAATAACATTGTATATTTCCTAAGATGATTGTAAAGATTACACTGAAAACATGAGAGCTCAATAAAAGATAGCTTTGAAAATATCCGTAGTACTTGCATACACACAACACTCACGTGTAGGGTGAATGAACCTATAGTTATATCTACCTTTCTCTATATGTCTGTGGTGTCTCTGTCTCCTTTGTTTCTCTTCCCCCCCTCTATTTTTTTTAAATCTATCTGTAAGTCACATTTTAATCTATCTCTACATGTCTCTGTATCTCTGTCAGTGTTTGTATATATAATCTGTGTCTGTCTGTCTGTATCTCTATGGCTCTCTCAATCCCTATCCCTCTTTCTATCTCTGTCACAGAGATAGAGATATGGTAGAGATAAAAAACAGTGCACTGTGATTGAAGTAGGCAGGGCCAGATCACGGATCTTTGCCTGCCCAGAGGTATAATAGAAACAGAAGTTCCTGTCAGAGTAGCAGATTCTAGCATAAATGTCCACACTTGATCTGATGAGACTTTGGGAAATATTTAAGGTTCTGGAGACGAGGATAGTAACATTTCAGGAGCTTTTGTAGTCATAAGAGATTGGGATTATGGGGATAAATGAGGATATGGTTGTAGTGATTTAGAAATGAAGTAATGACTGTTGGAATCAGAATGGCTCAGTTGGAATGGTCAATCCAAGAAATACATGAAGGAAGTAATGGCAGAACTCTGTAATTGATAGGGTAGACCATGTGATAGAATGAAAGATCGTGGGCTTTTGAATCAGAGACAAGTCAGAGTTAAATGGTTGATTCTGCTGAATACTAGTCGTTGGGTGTGGAGCAAACAACTCAATGGCATTGAGCCATGGTTGTCTCTAAGATGGTGATGATGGTGCACCTTGAGGGACTGTTGTGATAGTTTAAGACGCTGTGAAGTTCAGCAGGAGCTGTCCGGCTCTCGGTAAAAGGTAGGTAACGTTTATAAGGGATCAAAGAAGGAGGGAAATCAGAGTTGAGTTGTCTTGGGCGGTGGAGGAACAGCATATATGCTGAGTGGAAGCAATCCGATTTTAAGAGGAGCAGCCTAATTTATTTTTATTCTATTTTTAATTTTTATTTCGTAGAGGGAGGAAAAGGGAAAGAGAGATGGAAACATCAATGATGAGAGAGAATCACTGACGGGCTGCCTCCCGCATGCCCCCCACTGGGGATTGAGCCAGCAACCTAGCTAGGCATGTGCCCTTGAGTGGAAACGAACCTGGGACCTTTCAGTTTGCAGGCTGGTGCTCTATCCACTGAGCCAAACCAGCTAGCGCTGGAGCAGCCTAATTTAAATGTGGCAGTAAGGATAAGTAAATTCTTTAGACAAGGAAGGCTTCCAGTAAGCCAGCCTTGTAGTTTATAGCACCGAGGGGCGTCCATATGCCACAAACCAGGCCGTTTATAGTTTTTATGAGCCTAGATGGATTTGAAGCACTTTGGTTTGCACTCAAATACAAAATCCACTCCCTCCAAGGAAATGCCATGAAATACGACTGAAGAAATTCCTGATAGTGTTTATACTATGGTGTGGATGTGGAAGATGACGAATGAGAGTAATGGCTGGTAACCAATATTAGATCATCATGACAAGGAAATTCATTGTCGGGCACTTTCATCGACAGAATGGATGATACTATCAATCCATTCTCTCAGTCAGAAAGTTACTTTTTGAGAAGTTATTCTTTCCACCTCCACTTTGCTTTTTCATAGTAATGTGGTTTGATTTAACACCCCCACCCTCTCTCTCTCCTCATCCTGCTTTTGCACAAAATGCCTTTCACTTTTCCAATGCTGTGTCGCTCACTGATAAGCGTGGGTTCAGGATGCAGGCTGCAGTTTTTATTAGCATTGTGATAAATTAGTATTTGCGTATTTCTTGGTTATGTGTTTTTGTCTATGAAACGGTCATGACTTTCACAGTGGCTTTTGGCAGTGAGCCTTGGACAGTACATATACAACAGCTTTAAAGTCTATTCCATCTATCTCTGACCTCCCTTTTCACACTGATTTGCAGGGTTTGGGGTGGGATGGGCATACATGTGAGGTGGTGGACAGCTATCGTTTCTGCCTGCCCTACATTCCTTCCTTCTGATCAGTTGCATCCTGCTTTTCTGTTGGAAGCCCACTGCCAATGCCATGTGGCCTGGTTGTACTACCGCATCAATCTTGATTCCGCTGGGAGGGACATGCCATTCATTTTGGCCAGAATACCCCATTCCCCAGTCACAGTGATCGGCTTATAGATTGACATTTTCATTCATCCATTCAACAATATTTTCTGAGTGCCTTACTATGAATTAGGTGCTGATGTTTTTTTGTGGATACTACAGTAAGCAAAATAGGGTCTCTGTGCTTACAGAATTCTAGTTCAAGAAGACATGAAGTAAACCAATAAACAGAAGTACAATAAAACGCCAGCTACTGTTTTTTCTTAAAAATGTAAAAAGCATGTAAGAGGACTTACGTTACATGGTATGAATAGACCATGGTATGAATGAAGTGAGGGGGTAAGCCATATTAATACCTTAAATAAAAGTATGTTTATGCAAGGGGAACTGTGGCTGCAAAGGCCCCGAGGCTGTAGTCAGGAGCGCAACCACAATGTGGCTTAGATTAGCATGAGTGAGGGCAGAGGGATGGGGAACGAGGACTGAGCGGTAGCCAGGGTCCGAATCATACGGGGGCTTAGCGTCAATAGCGAGGGCTTTGAATGGACGTGAAGAGAAGGTATCGGAAGGGTTTGAATGCGGTGACAAAGGAGGGTTAACTAGAATCTTCCCTGAAATGTGATATGTGGGTGCTAGGAGAGGAAGGGTGCTTCTCTTCATTTAGGATAACAAGCTTTGACTCTGATACAGGAGGGGCCTGCCTATTATCTCCTTTGCGACCACACAGAGAAGGACAGTTACAGCACTGGAACCAGTACAAAAAAAGAAACAGGAAAAAAACAACTCTGAGACAGGAGAGGGACAGAGAGAAAAAGTGCTCTATTAACGTAAGTCCCTGGATCCAGCCATTCTTGAAATACCTCTGCTTATATGACCCATTACATTTGTTTTTTTTGTTTAAACTCTGTTGCTTGTGATTCAAATGAGGTCATTTGTCACCTAAAGAGTCCTGAGTAATAGCAATTATTTACTTTGTGGCCATTAGTAATACTCAATTTTTATTTATTGTTCTCTCAGATATGGCTAGTGAAACTCCTAATTTTATATTATGTGAGTCTTAATAACATGGTGAGGCAGGCAGACAATACATTTCTGGTGTAGCGCTGAGAGTGCTGGAATGAGTGCTTTGCTTAGTGCTAAGCAGATAATAATTGGCAGAGCCAGAATTTGAAAGATCATGTGTGTGACTATAAAGTCCATACTTCTCCCATTCTGTGATAGTTTAGCACATTCTGTGGTGGCTTTAAAATACATCTTCAAATTCTCTGACATTCCTCCTCTCGAGGCGTGGAGTGTAAGTATCCTTCCCTCCAGTGTGGGTTGGACACAGTGACTTGCTTCTAACGAACAGGAAAGAAGGTGTAATGAGAAGTGCTGCTTGGGAGTGCAGGTCCTAAAAGACAGTGCCGCCTCCTTGCTGTCCGCTGGGCCAGTCACTGGGAAGCCCACTGCCATGTCATTAGGACCCTCATGCAGTGGAGGCCCGTGGAGTGGAGAACTGAGGCCTCCAGCCAGCAGCCCTCTGAGTGGAGCTGCCCCTCAGCTGATCCTACAACTCTGCTAACTTCCAAATTGCAGGGTCATTGGCCAGTGAGCTACAATCTCAGCTAATCCACCCTGGATTTGGGATCCTTAGAAATTTCGACAAAATAAGTGCTTACTGTGAGCTGTTGTGTTAAGGGGTAATTTATGCAGCAATAGATTAATAATACAGCCATCTTCTCAGATTTCTTTTCATCCTTGATGCCTTCACTGACAAGATTGGTTTCAAGACTCTTTTCTAAAAAAACCAAAAAAACCCCAAAAGCTATACCTTCTTCTTGTTAGTGACCAATGAGTGTGATTTCTAATGAAAGATAATGTCAAAGGTTTAAGTATAAATGATATCACTCTAGGTTCCATTTCAAAATTGGTCTTTGCGCTTCCGAAGAGGAATGCGTTAACTATGATGATACAACAGAATGCCAACACAACAGACCTAACGGTTCACATCCCACGTGAACCAAAACTCTCAGGAAAGGACCAATAGCCATGTCATAGGATGAAAGTCTGCGGTATGGATAATGTTATCAAATCAGTAGATTAGAAGAAATGAGGTCTCAATTTCTGTAGACATGCAGCAATTAATTGAAGCTTTGTAAATATGAAGAAATGGAATTGATTACATAAACTGTTCAACATAAAGAAGTGGTATTAAGCCTGCCTGGTATGGCTCAGTGGTTGAGCATTGACCTATTATCCAGAAAGTCCCGGTTAGGGCACATGCCTGGGTTTCGGGCTCGATCAAACCCTTGTGGGGCATGGAGGAGGGAGCTGATCAGTGATTCTCATCACTGATGTTTCTGTCTCTCCCTCTCCCTTCCTCTCTGAAATCAATAAAAATATAGTAAAAAAAAGTGGTATTAATGTACATCAAATAATACCTTGATGGGTTATTAATAGAATTTTTAAAAATTGTAATGTGAAAAAATGTAGCATCATAGGAAAATGGGTGAGGCTCATTCCAAATGAATAGCTGAAAATAAAATTGTAACTATATTAAGATTACACTTAGGTAACTTCAATATGAACATGTGTTAGGATTTCAGAAAAGTAAAATCAAAAGTGGCGATTTATTAGAGGAGTATAATTCTGTGTGTCCGAATCTCTGCACTTATAACATCACTTGTATACTTTTAAAATACTGCATTCAAGTTTGACTTAATTTTCTTTCTTTTTTTTCAAATTTAATAAATCTCTATTGCTCAGATTATAACAATTGTTTCTCCCCCCCATAGCTCCCTTCCCCCCAGGTTCCCCCACCCTCTTCCCTCACCTCCCCTCTTCTTTCCCCCCTGATAATTATCAATCCTCTCACTTTCAAGCTCATTCATTGTAACACCTAGCATCACTCTTTTATGCTTACAATAAAGTAGCTACAAACATAAATGTATACTTGCTAAATATGTACCTTCCTGTCCCCCCTGTTACAGGTAGCGTGCATTGGGAAATTCCGTTCTGGTGCTCGCTGCACTGATAAAATGTCCTGTGAGCAATATTTCCTTTCTTGTCCCCAGGTTCTTGCTGCTGGTCAACGAGAGCTTTCTTCCCCTTTTTTCCTTTTTAATGTTTGTATAACCCACCGTTGAGATGTTGCTGACCTTATAATGCTACCAAATCGTGACAGCGTTTCTTCTGATTCTCGGGAGGTCAGCAGCCAAAGCACAAACACTCTTTTATTATTAAATAAAGTGACTGACAGGTCAGGGGAGACATGTGTCTCCTCGGCATGCTTTCAAAGGGGCAGGTTATTTAACTGAAAGTACCCAGCTCTCTGGCATTCTGGGGCTAAGCTGTGGTCTCCACTTACGACCCAACGCGCTCACTGGGGAACCTCCAGAAGGAGGCTCCCTGCTGTTTCTCTTATGTTTCTTTCGTGACTTTCAGAAAGGCTCCCAAGAAGGATCAAGGGCTGGGCTTTTCTCCGGGACATCTGACATTAGTTAGGGTTTGTTATGTTAGCTGCTGTAACATAAGAGTCCCTTTCAGTGTTTCTCATGGGGGGCCATGTTTTGCTCTTGCTTTCAGAGGCTGGGGCCTCTCTCTGTTGCCCTGTCCTCCTCTGGATTCTTTCTTTCTTTTTCTTTAAAAAAATATATTTTATTGATATTTTACAGAGAGGAAGGGAGAGAGATAGAGAGCTAGAAACGTTGATGAAAGAGAAACATCCACCAGCTGCCTCCCGCACACCCCCCCACTGGGGATGTGCTCGCAACCAATGTACATGCCCTTGACCGGAATCAAACACGGGACCCTTCAGTCCGCAGACCAACGCTCTACCACTGAGCCAAACTGGTTTCGGCCTCCTCTGGATTCTTTAAGTCCTTTCCACTAAGCTGGTGGCTGTGTATAAGGGGACCTCTTTCACAGTGATTTCCATAGTGAGCATTTTGCAAACCGTCCCTCCCAGCAAATGCAGGCAAAGGACCAAGCTGTTCTTAGCTGGCGCTGTGCACCCTATTTTGCTGTGCCAGGATTTCTGGCACAACCCAAGTTCCGTGGACTTTTTCCCAGCTGCTCTATTGTTCTGGAAGCTTCTCAGACTTGTCATTCTCACTACAGAGCTGATGATGGGGCCCATTAAACTGAGCCTTGGCTGAGCCAATTATGATACGGAAATGCTCACTTAATTTATTAGTAATGATCAATTATTTTCTTTAGTGTAGACTAATAGAAAATCTCTAATATGCATGCACTTAGCCCAACAATGGGTGTAGGCTCATTAGAACATGCTTTCTCATGCAGATGGCACCAGGCTGCAGTTTTCTCTGTGCATATGACCCTAGCACCTGCTTTTAGTGCTGGGGTTGGTGACTGGGGGGAGGAGGGTCGTGTGTGTGGAATGGGCTATTGAGTGCTTAGTGGGTAGAGAGCCTCGTGGAGCCAACTTTCCTAGCAGCTTCCTTATATTAGAATTCTTTGAGGTTCAAGAGCCTGAGGGGGTGAGGCCTATTGAGATTATAATATCTAAGCTATTTGTTATTTCCTGAGACATTACTGCTGCTTGGGCTCACATGACACCTTCATGACGCCACTACTGTCCTAGGATGTACAACAAACAAGCAAACAGATAAGGAAACAGACAAACACAAAGTCCTGAGCATGTTCTGTGTTTGCTTCCTTTGCTTCCTGAATGGTGCTTCCATACCTTCCTTCCTGCTTCGTTCTCTGATCTATCTTATTAGCTTGTGACCTTCTGGATCCTTGTAGTAGGCAGCTCAGTGGTGAAGAGCATGGGTCTGGGACCACTCAGCCAGACCAGAGCCCGGGCTCGGCCTCGCTGCCAACTCATGTGATCTGTGGCATTTTTTTTTTTAAACTTCTTGAAATATGGTTTTCTTGTCTGTATAATGGAAGCACTGATATTCGCCTTCTAAGGGAGTTGTCCAAATTAAATGAGTCAGCATTTAGCATATATTGGGCAGCAACTAAATGTAGCTATTCTTTTTGGTCATGCTTGTCTGTTCACTACGCATCTCCTGGCTGAGACTTCTCTTGGTTGGAATTCCATCTCTCTGCTCCGAGCTCAGAGATTCATAGAAAGTTTGGGGAGGTAATTTTCTGAATCAGCCCAGAACTTGACATTTCCTTTCCCAAACCTTCCTTGTTAGGAAATTGATGAGGATGGTGAAAAATTAAGAAGCGCAGTAATGGATCATCTTTACTGAAGGCTAATTATGTGCAAGACCCCATGCAAAGTGCTCTGAGTGAAGCATGCACTGTCGATCCCTCCACAGGCCGGGGACCCGGGGATCATGGTTTCCCACAGCACCGGTGAGAAAACGGAGGCCAGACCCTTCGCATACCTTTTGTAAGCCTCTCCCAATAGTACGGGGCAGAGCCCGGGAGTAAACCATGTCTGTCTGACTCCCTGGTGCCTGTTGTTGATGGACTGCTGTGGATACATCTCGAGTGGGCAGGTCCCCTAAGCCCGTTCTCGGTCTCTCAGACCATTTCCCCTTTCGTCCCCCAGGCTGTCCATGCCCAGCATTCACTGCCTCTGGCAGGAAACACTCCTCCCCCGGGGGTTTGGACTGAGGGGATGCACCCAGGGACTGGTTACGTGGCATTAGAAGGCTGAGAGAGAGGAAAGGGGACCCTGAACTAGTACTGAAGTAACTGGAGGAAGCAGCTGTCACCCTTAGGCCGTGGTTGGCAAACTGCAGCTTGCGAGCCACATGCGGCTCTTTGGCCCCTTGAGTGTGCCTCTTCCACAAAATTCCATGGCCTGGGTGAGTCTCTTTTGACTCACCCAGGTGAGTGGTGTTAGGAGAAGTTTAAGTTTAAAAAATTTGGCTCTCAATCGTTGTCCTGTTGATACTTGGCTCTGTTGACTAATGAGTTTGCCGACCACTGCCCTAAGGGAAAAGGAAGGGTGCCGAGAGCTAGGTCATCCAGGGGGCGGGTGCCACAGGACTGGGTGCTCGCCCCAGGGCTCTCCATGTGTCAGGTACTCAGTCCACTCGGGCCCCTGAGTGGGGGACATTGTGGGGCTGGTGCCCAGATCATGAGAGACATAGGTGCTACCTGATGCTGTTGAAAGAAGGCCAACAGGGGCTGCCACCGGAGAGAGCCAGCCCTGCAGAACCCAGCGGGGGGCTGGTTAACGGGGGTGGGGGGAAGTTTAGGGGGTGTGTGTGGGACCTGAGAAACAGTGTATAGGCTCCCAGGCCGACATCACACAGCAGAATGGAGAAAGTGGGACCGGGCTGAGAGAAAGGGGAGAATAGCAGGTGTGATTGCTGTTCCCACGGCGGGCGTGGAGGTCCTGACAGATGACTGTGGACATGTGCTGTGGGGGTGTAAGTGGGCAGCTTGGCTGTGAAGGGAATAAACCTGGTAGCTGAAGAGGGACTTGCTTTCTCGCTCCGCAAGTCCCATGCACCCGCACACCTTGTTCTGTAATGATCGATAGGATTTCAGAGCTTTAAGCCAAATACCATCTTTCAACGGTGGCAGTGTTTGTGGTCTTCGGCGGAGGGCCACATGGGGCCTACTGGGTCCCTTCCCCGAGTAATTAGCTCCATTGAGCATTTCCCCTCGTAGCCACAAATCATCTTAGTAAAAGTGTAAGAAACTCCATGCTGCTCTGATTTCCTGGGAGACTTTTCCTTCTCTTTGAATTACCCGTTCGCTCTTGTGAGGAAATGCTTTCGGGAGGAGGACGAGCTTGGCACTGACTAGGGGAGAAGACAGAGCCCGAAATTTGAAATGCTGAATGGCAGTTTGCCTCAGCCAGGCTGGTCTCCGGACTGATGAATGGCCCCCGCCAGCATGCTTGCTGGTGATGTTAAAATCTCCCGCAGGCCCGGCCCAGGCCTCCTGCAGAGACGGTAGGTGGTGCTGTGGTGCTAAGGGATGATGAGGGAGCTGGGGAAATCTGCTGAGAAGCAGGGTGCTGAGGGTCTGGCAGAAATGAATATGGGTTCTCATGCAGCGCTTTTCCGATTCAGGCGAGCATTTCCCTGTCAGCAGGGTTGCATGGGAAAGCCCAATGAGAGATGTAGCTACGCTGGGCTCTTTCTAATCATGTTGCCTGCCTCTCGGTGACATCCTGCTGCCCCTCCCCACCCCGGTGTGCTGGGTATACAGAAGTTTGGCATCTTCATTACCATCTCCCCTCTGTTTTTCTCGCTTTTCTTCTTTCCCACCTTACTACTTCCCTATCCTTTCATTTTTCTTTTTTAATCTTCTGCTTTCTGACACTTAGTTCAATTCAGTAACATTTGTACATAGCACTTGTCTGGGACACGGGTGTCTGGGGGAAGGGGAATAAACATAACACTTTAGAAATGCAATGGTCACTTCTTGTGTGTAGGAACTAAGCTAGGCACTTTCGCACTAACTTGACCCTGTCTAACCATTGAAGTTACTCACACATGTGGTCCCGGGAGGGACATGGCCCATGTCCTTGGTAATAGGGAGACAAGAGCATTAAAAAGCCACTGGCTCTTGTGTACATTTTCGCCCCCACTTCCTGGTCCAAATCCTGACACTTCAGCCACATTAATTCACAGGATTCTGCAGCACCGGAGTCAGACTGCGTGGGTTCAGATCCGACTCTACTACCACTACCTATCGGAAGTCGGGCAAGTTACTTAATTTCTCAGTGTTGCAGTTTCATTATTTGAGGTGCGGGATAATAGTTCCTACTTCCAAGGATAGTTTTTAAAAAAATATATATTTTATTGATATTTTACAGAGAGGAAGGAAGAGAGCTAGAGAGCTAGAAACATCGATGAGAGAGAAACATCGACCAGCTGCCTCTTGCACACCCCCTACCCGGGGATGTGTCTGCAACCAAGGTACATGCCCTTGACCGGAGTTGAACCCGGGACCTTTTAGTCCGCAGACTGACGCTCTACCACTGAGCCAAACCGGTTTCAGCCCAAGGATAGTTTTGAAGACTAAATGAGGTAACACACACAGACGTTTAGAGCAATGACTGGCATAGTTAGTACTCCACAAAGTTTAGCTTTAACCGTTGTCATCACCGTCCTCAAGTTCTTAACTAAGTTACCACCTTGGAAGATGTACGGCAGCATCTTGTCTCCTTCCCAGGCCCCAGCAGTGCCTCTGAGGTGTGGCCCCTCCCTTCCCCCCAAAAAAGGGAGCAGCTCTGTTTTACCGGCAGAACTGGGGCCGGCTCCACCAAAGGGGCTGAATAGAGCTGCCCTTGGCTCTGGGGAAAGTCAGAGCTGAACCCAAGAGCATTGGTAAACCCAACAGAGTCAGGTGAGACCTGTGTTCTTTGCTCCCTGTTGACTTCACATATGCACATTTTGCAGGCAATTTCCATGGGATTATACAATCCTCGAAATGAAACACGGATATTTTGGGGCCTGCAGGTTCAGGATCCCCAGTTTGAGATCACTTGCAGGATGAATGTTCTCTGTGAAAGCACCGTAACAATAGGAGAGTTGAGCAGGTGCTGTTAGCATCCCAGCCAGCTCTCCATTACCCCTCCTCCAGCTACTGTGGATGCTGGCTGTTAATGGCTCATACCTGCACTTGCTCCCTGTGGTTATCCTGGGCTGATGGGAGCCTCAATCAGGAGATCCACCCACCCCAGCCCACCACTCCCATGCAGGGATGCCCTTAGCAATGACTGATGGATGAAGGTGTGTAACAGCCCAGTGGCCTTGCCTCTGGGTGGCTCCAACCCTGTGATGCGATGTATATAAGGGTTCTGAGTTTGGCGAGATCAGGCCATCTTTTCTGAAAGCACATGTTTACCTCCCCTTGTCTCCTGCTCTATCCCACCTGCTTCAGACCCCCAGAGGTTTCTGCTGAGGGAACTTTCAGAAAAGCACTTGCACCGAGTCTTCATCTGAGACTCTGCTGGAGTAGACCTGAGCTAAGTTGAGAGAAACTTGAGAGATTTTATAGGAGGCACAGAGTGAATGCAAGGGATGGGCAGGAGGGGCGTCATCTCTGCTGCTTCCTTCCTCGTGTCTCGCTGCTCCTATTGTCCTGTGACATCTCAGATGGTTCTAGATGTGGGGGACAGCCTTTTGGGGAGCTCACCAAGAGCAAGCGGCCTATGTGGTCCCCTTGGGGCCTTCGGATTTTAGACCAGAATTTTTCTTTGAGCTGAAGAAAGTCTCCCATGCAGAGATGATCCTTTAATGAGGCTGCTGGACAGCGGTGATTAATGTATTAGGGCTGGGGAGGCCCCACCCCAGCAGACACTGTGCTTTGACAGACAGAGAGCGGACCAGGCAGATAAGAGAGAGAGTGCAGCATCATGTTTTGGCGTTTAATTTGGCAGCTTATATAGCTCATTGTAATTACCCTGGAATAATTATCTCTGGCACACAGCTGGGTTTGTCTTGGTGTAATTCATGAGTCATTTTCCCACATTTGAGTCAATCAAGCAGGCTGAAAGGAAGGGCTGGAGCCAAATGACATGTAAAGACGGTTCAGTGGTCCAGGGCCAGGAAATGGCAAGCTTTGGACCTGAAAGGGAAGGCTGACTTCAGACCCTGTGTGTCTTTGTGTCCAGGCAACCTCCCGAACTGTTGAAATCAGAAGCAGGGTCTCCAGGCTGTTTTAGGAGAAGAGCTGAGTGAAGAGTGGCATTGGGCGGTAGTGGAAAGGGGCAGACACCAGGGAGGACCCGACAGCAGAGTGGTCTAGAGCATGCATTTTGGGGTTAGACAGCCTTGAATTTGAATCCATCTTCCATCACTTGCCATTCTTTGAGAAAAATCATTTCATCTTTCAAAATAGCAGTTTCCTTATAAAATTAGAAAAGGTGTCTTTGGTGCCGTGACGCCTTCTTTCCACCTCTGGCTTCTATCATACATGTTGGGTCATCCTGACCTGTGAGCCACCTCGTCCAACCATTACCAGGGCAGACATTACTAATCAACCACACACCGCCCTGTAGTTGAGCCTTACTGTGGCATCTGAGTCCTCAAATAGCACTTCTACCAGCTACTCCCAGTCTATCCCAGTTGGCATGCTCATCGAAATAATGACTTCTGGACTAACATGTTCCTCTTCTTTGATGTTTGATATTTCCAATCTGTAACATTAGGAGTTTGAAGCTGATCACTTTTCAATCCATTTAATTGGACAGTCTAGTATTTTAAGAGATAGAGAGATGGACCATCAGAGCTTGCATTATTTTGTCTCCCATTCTTTGTTCAACGCTCTGCAGATAATCAGTAACTCAGTTTCCAAAGCTGGGTCTGCTTACGAAAGGGAGGAAAAGTCCAGGAAATGGGGGTCAGGACACAGTGAGGACCCCCCTGAATTTTCATCAGTGAGCCTTACGTGGTTCTAAAATGTGTTTCACTTTCAAATATATAGGTAGCATTCCTTCATGGCTGTAAAATTAGAAACTATGTTAAACCAAAGGTAAAGTTCACTATTAAAATGTGGCTGGATGTTATCTGTCCAGACCTTTTCTGTGTAGATGTATATTTACGATAGTTTATGAACATATTTTCACGTTTTGAAATAGGGCCTATAGTCTCTGTGTTCCCACGGACCCTGGAGCCTGCAGGGACAGGGATACACCATGACATGCTGTAGTAGAGATCCATACACAGTTTTACAGGGGCAGGTTACTGAGTGCCGAGTTGGGCCTTGAAGGAAAGGGATCTTTCAGGGGAGGAAGTCACCAGCCAGAAGCCATGGGGATTCATGGGCCTGTCAAGGAGCCTGGTTTGCAGGGGGTGGGGGTGGGGTGGACAGGGAGGAGCTCCGAGAGGGGATAGAGTATACAGAAGGGCATGGGGTGAGAAAGAGAAGCAAGGACTATAAATGTTTTGTTCATGACTATGTCCTCTGTCTTGCAGTAGGTCATCCAGTTAATATTTGATGAGTGAACCAATATTCTTAATCCTAACATTGTCCTTTCTGAACCTCGGCCTCAACATTAAACTGGAGTAGGGTCAACATGTACGCAGTGGGGACTGGTGACTCTGATTGCCCGTGGCTGATGCTGTTCACGTTGCTCCTCCAGTTTTCATTGTGTACACGCTGCCCACAGTGTCAGGTAATTAATGCCCCCTGAGAGTAGTCATCATCCAGGGATTTACTGGCGTTAGTTTGTAAATACCTTGGCTCCTTCACCCCTGAGGGGGTAACTTGGAGGTACTCTGGCTCTCCATGATACTACGTTTTTCTGTGCTAATGAGCTCTACTTACCTGTAACAGTAACTTGCCCTTTATTGACTATTTTTGTTTCCCTGTCTCCTTTTCCTTTTTGTCGCTGTGTTTTCTAGCATCCTGTCCCAAATAAGTGACTTGCGCTCAAATCCTGTTTCAAGGTCTGCTTCTTACGAAGCGCCGGCACCATAGGACGCTACGGGATAAGCCCCAAACAGTCGACTGGTCTTTCTGGAATCCTGTCTTAGCATAGCCTGAGCCAGAAGCAAGTTCATAAACTTGAAGTGTTTCCTTTCAGACTCAATTTCTGGACTAATACGCATTTGTAGGTGGAGTATTGCAAAATAATGCTGTTTCCATGCACCATAAGGTAACATAAATATCATCGAAGCATACGCTTGGATCTGAAACAATAGTAAATTCTCTGGTTAGCTTCATTACAGCAGCCACCAAGCAGTCTTTTATTAAAAAACAATTCCAGAAGTGAAAATATTAGTGTGTGACTGCATCTCTGCTAGTTGGCAAAGAGGAGCTTATATTTGATGTTTATAAAGGATGTAAGTAAATTCCAGGGGAAGAAAATAGTGCAACAAGAAACAAGAAAAGGTTTGAAATTTATATGTGAGACATTAAATGTTTTAATGCATTTTTGTGCATCTTTTTTTGTTTGTTTCTGGTGCACATAGACTTCGAATATCCAGGACCTGTGGGCGGACAGGTTAAAAATTTAAGGGTGTTCAGTTTGGTCTGGGAAGGGACATGATCACAGTTTTTACATCTGTGTGCCAGTGTGTTTATATAAACCATCTCATTTAATCTCATCTCGCACTCAAAGTCCCTGGGGGAAAAGCCAGTGAGTGAGTGTTAAAGCCAAACCGGTTTTGGCAAACCTCACACTTCTTAAAACTGATATTTAGGCCGAAACCAGTTTGGCTCAGTGGATAGAGCATTGGCCTGTGGACTGAAGGGTCCCAGGTTCGATTCCGGTCAAGGGCATGTACATTGGTTGCGGGCACATCCCCTGTGGGGGGTGTGCAGGAGGCAGCTGTTCAATGTTTCTAGCTCTCTAACCCTCTCCCTTCTTCTCTGTGAAAAATCAATAAAATATATTAAAAACAACAACAAAAGCAAACAAACAAAAAAAACAATGATATTTAGCATCTTATTGGTGGTGGGGGTGGGGATAAATTTTCTTTTTTTTTAATTTCTAGAGTTGTGAAAATGTTGATTTTGATAATTTAATTCAGTGTTTTATTGAAGAATGAGGTTTTGGAGGCCCTTCTTCAGCCATTAGTGAAGCTCTCTTTTCCAAAATTAACCTTATTTGGGTATGGGTAGAGAGTGCATTGTAGGCAAAAGAAAGACTATTTGCAAAAGCTTGGTGAGAGAGTGCTCAACATTCTTCTGCTACTCAGCTTTCTTCTCTTGAAGAGCCAAGACGGGAAGCTGGAAGCTTTTTTTATGCAGACTTCCATGCCAGCAGGATTCCCATTTAGAGTTTTAACAGTGAGTGGTTCTGATAATATTGGAAATACAGAGGCGAAGGAGAAGCCATTGTTCTCTGACAGTTACTGTACACAGACATTAGTGTGGATGGACTACAGATGAGAGATGGATGTGCTAGCCGATTCCAAGTGTTTTCCTGAGAATCACCCATTCTGTATTGAAGGTCGCTGATATCAGGAGCAGTGGTTTCTTGTGACCCTTCTACTTTCTGATTTCTTAAATAGTTAGTAGTGATATTTGCTTTCTAGCTCTCTAAAAGTTTGTTTTTAATTTCCTATTCTAAATAAATTTATTTATTTATAAAACATTTCCCTATTGATGAAAGAGAGGAAGGGAGAGGGAGAGAGAGATAGAAACACCAATGATGAGAGAGAATCATTGATTCACTTTCTCCTGTACGCCCTCCACTGGGGATCCAGCCCACAACCTGGGCATGTGCCCCTGGCTGAAATCGAACCTGGGACCCCTCAGTCCACAGGCTGATGCTCCATCCCCTGAGCCAAACTGTCTAGGGCAATACTTTCATTTTTAAAATAAGTTTAAAAAAATATATATTTTATTGATTTTTTTACAGAGAGGAAGGGAGAGGGATAGAGAGTTAGAAACATCGATGAGAGAGAAACATTGACCAGCTGCCTCCTGTACACCCCCCACTGGGGATGTGCCCGCAACCAATGTACATGCCCTTGACCAGAATTGAACCTGGGACCCTTCAGTCCGCAGGCAGATGCTCTATCCATTGAGCCAAACCGGGTAGGGCTATTTTTAAAATATTTAGGCTGTCTTCTATTTTTTTTACAAAACATTGATACAGATTGAAGAAGCTCACTAATTTCATGGAAGACATTGTGGCTGAAGTTTTGAGAAAATGGGAAGAGAATTGTTAATTCAGACTGGAGGGGGCCAAAATCAGGGTCTCCATAGTCCAGCTAGTTTTATAAATGAGTGGAGTCTGGGAGTAAAGTCTGAGAAGGTGGAGTGGTGGTGGGGAATAGGGCAGTGGGAGGTCACGAGTCCCATTGGAAGAAGACTCAGAATTTTTCAAAGGAAGGAAGAAATACAAAATTTTATGTCAAATCATCTGTGTGCCATATTAGGTATATATTGTATTTTTAAAGTATATATCATGTTTCTGTCTAGCCTGTATGTTGTCAGTTTTTGAACACCGGCATATCGAGTAAGATCTTTTAGGATGCTTTCCTTATTTTTAAAATTTTGCTCTCCATTTATTTTATCTTTACCATCATCTTCATCCTAGTCCTTGTACTCTTCCAAGTTTCCTTGAACTACCACATCAGGCTCTAAGCCTCACCTGCAATCAGAGAAGTTGAGAGGGAAGACAGAGAGTCCCAACAGTGACAGATTTGAAGGAAAATACTCCCATTCATTTCTATCTGTTAGCCTTGCTTTGAGGATCATTTAGAAGTGAGTTTTAATATCCACTTAACTATCTCTGCATTAAAAGGATATTAAAAAAAAGGTGTTTCAAGATAACTTGTGCAATAAAGGTGGTTTGTACCATAGCTATTTCTTGCTCTATATCTTTAGGCAACGACATAATGGAATTTTACTCTGAAGGTGAGAACATGAGAATATTTTAAAATGCTACTTTTTATTGCCAAACATGTTAGATTCAATATCCTTAAAAGGCTACTGAAATATTACAGCCTTTGCAAAGTGGGATTTCATGTAATTAAAGAAGACACATGGACATTTCTGAAGGAATAGTGAAAGCTATCTGTGTGCATTTTAGAGTTAGGAAGAGCTGCGTTTAAACATTTCTTTTCCATGTACCAGGTCTGCGAGCAATGGCAAGTGTCTCAGCTTCTGTAAATGGGGATAAGGAGGAAAGAGGATTAAGTAGTTGATTAAAAATCTTTTGAGAGTATACTCTGTGCCAGCTGTTTCTTTATACATCTTAGTCTGCCAACACGGAATTAACAGTCTATCAGAGACACATGAGAAGTAAATGAATTGTACACAATTATTTTATTTTAGTTAATGAAGGTGCTACAGAGGAAAACTACAGCATGCACTGAAAGTAAAACTAATAGAGAACGGTGTTCATGGCTACTACTAAAAATAATAAAATAGTATAAATTTATGAAATAAAAATATACTTACTCTAAATTTATGAAAGTTAATAAAAGCTTTTTTTGGGAGTAAGGTTTGGAAAAGACTTTTAAACAGCACAGTGTCTTCAATATCAGACTTCACAGGTTTGTTATTAAGAGTGCTGTGCCAATGCCATTTTTAAAAAGTGTAGCATGGAGGGACCTGGGGAGTATTATGCTCAGCGAAATAAGGCAGTCAGGGAAAGACAAATCTCACATGATCTCACTCCTAAGTGGAACTCAATGAACAAAAAAACTGATGAACAAAATAGATCCAGAACAGAGAAGCATGGACCAGACTGATGAATTGCAGAGGGAAGGTAGGGGAGGGTGGGTGGGTAGGAAGAGATCAACCAAAGAACTTGTATGAATATATGCATAACCCATGGACACGGACAACAGAGTGGTGAAGGCCTGGGGTAGGGGGCAGGGGTAGACTGGTAGGGGTTAATGAGAGAAAAGAAAGGGGACATTTGTAATACTTTCAACAATAAAGATAAATTTAAAATAAGTGCAAAGTTAATGCTGAGTAATGATTTGGAGTTAAAAGATAATATGAAGGCATACTCCTGGTAATATGCTCATTTTTTAATTGTTGCATCTGACCAGTCTTGGCCTTACTTGCTTGCTTTCAGCAGTGGTGATCGGTGGGGCACATTAAGGTTCCTGATTAAGGTAGTCCCATTAAGTTCTCAGATTAATTCAAGTTAGCACTAATGAATGTGCTTGTGTGGCAGCAATAGAAATTCTCCCCAGATAGCTTGAGCCATTCCAAGGAGTCTGTTAGTAAATATACAGACCCTGAGCCCAGAGGTGGTCTTGAGACCTCAGGGGCGATTGGAAACAGGTGCTGGAAAGGCATCACTCACCAAGGCACCATCTCTCTCCTCTCTCTGCATTTTCTCCCGTGTCTGCTCCCCTTTGCTCTCACAGCAGAAAGCCTTTTTTTTGCTTGTCTTTAGGTTCCAGGAGGTTCCAGCCAACTGCAGGCACCGAGTAAGCCATCTCTCCCCGTATAGATAACCTGCTTTGATCAGATATTTACCCAAGTCCAATCCATAATGATCGAGATGGTGTGATCACACAGCTCCTACCCCCTAGAGGGAAATTTCTGGGCCTCCAGCACATGTCTAGTGGAAATAACAACAGTACATCCATCATCAGGCATGTTGTGGAGATTAGGTGAAGTAATATATAGCCCCCGTGATATTTATGAAGTAAATATCAATAAACGTGAGCTGCTGCTATGGTGGTTGTTGTTGCTGTTTGACGTATTCCAATCTTTGTAAGAGATGTTTTTGCTCAGAATCATTGGGACCTAGACTAAAGAAAAAGGCTCATTCTGTAACCAGGTTTGGGTGAGTGAGCTCGAATGTGTCCTCATTAGTATAGTGTCTATCAGTCCTGGAAGCATGGCTCGTGTAATTAAATTTGTTATATTCTTGTCTGTTTTATTCTATTGAAGCAAACCAGATGGGAAGAATGCAAATAAGAAAGCTTATCATTAGCAAGGGTAAAAAAAAAATATATCCACGGCTAGCTGCTTAGACATTTCTCAACTCCTAATGAATAAAATAGGCATTAATAGTAATATAATTGTGGGTGCCCACTGAAGTCTGCAGTTATTAGAGCAGGAACAAAAAGAAACTCATCATAGCCAGTACATGGTTTCTCCACATGTTAATAGGCATTTTCCTTCCCCAATAATTAAGGCCTGCCCATTAAGTCTCAGATTAATAAAGGGAATGCTAATGAACATTTTAAAGTCAATACACACTGGCTGACAATGTTTTTGTTTGTTCTTTTTCTTTTTCTTTCAAGTTTTGGGCTTGAAAAACCCTCTGGATCTATAAAGTCTGTCTACTGTGATAAAAAGGTCTAGCATACCTGTGGTATTTTAATAGTAAATAATAAAAAATGAGTAACACTCTTTTTTTGGCAATTAATTTTGGTAGTTTTTGTTCTTCCTGGGAGTCACTTCAGCAAGCATGGAGTAAGCCAGCCTGGTGTCGCTTTAGGGCCCCGCTCTGGCTGTTCCTTTGCCTGGGACTCTCCTTCCTTAGATATTAACATGGTTCACCCCTCCCTTTCCTCTTATCTTTGCCCCAGCGTTACCTTCTCAATGACATCCACTCTGCCCAGCCTGTTACAAATGACATTCAGTCAACCCCGAATTCCTCAACTCCCGTATCTGGCTGGGTTTTCCCTAAAGAACATTCACTTGTTAGGTACCCTATTTGTTTATAATGTTTATTGTCTGTGTTTATATTGTTTTCATACTTTTTTCCTTTGGGTATCTTCAGTGCCAGGCACAGAGTAGACCTTCACTATATATCTCATATATGAAATATATACTTTACATATGAATGTTTTACATACAGATATATGTCTATATGTTAGTAGGGCTAAAATATTTGGATGTATAATAGTACCTTTAAAATAACTTTCATCCTCTGTCCATCTACAGATATTTTCTGAGCACCTAATACTTTTCTCTGAAGCTTTGTTTAACCTCCCTGCACTAAATTTTTTTCCCTATAAAATGGCATCAGAGCTACTGAAGGAGAAGTATTGGCTATTGAGGGAATTAAGACAGCAGAGGTGGGCTTAGGTGCAGACTTCTTTGAGGGCAAATGATGGGCAAGGCTTATACAGGCAAAGGGGTTTGGAGGAGACGGGATAGTAGATGGCAGATGCATGACAGGCAGAGGAACAGCATGCGCACAGGGTGAGAGGTAGGAGAGATCGAGGTGCTTTCAGAGGAAAGGACGTTTAGTTTTGCAGACTGCAGAGTGGCACTGACTAGGATGATGAGAGAAACGGAGGCCACACACACATCCTCAAACACCTTGTAAGCCTGATAGATGAGTCTGGACTTGTCCTGAGCCAAAGTTTCCTTTGAGGGATGGACACTCTTATCCTGCTTTCTAGCCTTGGTTTGTAGATGGGGCACCCCTCCTGAGGCCAGAGGGGGGACCGAGGAGCCTGACCTATGAGAGCACTAAATCCTCTCAGCCTCAGGGATTGGCCTAGCTGTGGGCACACAACCCAGGCACAGCCACTCAGTGTCATCTCACCCTTCTCTATTGTCAGTAATTAGTTCAAGGTGGGCAAATTGTTTTAAGTAATGGGGGTTCAGGAGTTATGGGAGGAAAAGCTCTCTTCCTCCTCCTCCTCCTCCTCCTCCTTCTCCTTCTCCACCACCACCACCACCACCACCACCTCCACCTCCTTTTCTTCACTTTGGGTTTGAACCTTGGGAGCTCTGGGGGTCTGTAGATGCTGGCAGTCATCTTGGCACTACGTGGAGCCTGAGAGTTAAACCAAATGGAAAAGGGGAATGGTCAGGTGAGTTTTCAGAAATGTGAGTTATTTCATTCTGCTTAAGCAGTTTGAGTTGGATTTTATGTATTTGCCCGGTGAGCATCCTGACTGTCGCAGACTGCAGGAGGGACCCTGCTGTGGGCGCCGTGTTGCCCTGGGTGAGATGAGGTGCCGACACTGCTTGTTGACCATTGTCCACACTTGAAGTGAGCTGTGTCGGTGCAGTGCCTTGAATTCACTCTCTTTCTGTGCATTCATCATTGCTAATGCAAAGAAGTACTTCTTTATTCATTTTGTCCATTTTGCTACCACATTCTGAATTCTTTGACTTTTCACTTGCTCCATACTTGTTATTTTTGGAGATGATTTGAGGAAATTCCAGATAACATCAGTAATTCTTTGCTTTTTCCTTGAACAATAAGTATTGTGGCATGTTGATAAAATCTGATAGTGCTGCACCTAGCCCCAACTCCAAACATAGTGTTCAAAACTTTATTCAGATGCCTGCAATGCTTGTCAGAGAAATTCCCAGGGTCCCCAAGCTCCCACAGAATCTACCGTTTACTGTAACCAAAACAATATTTTCTCATTCATAGTGGGGAGAGCCTATGAATACTGATCCAATTGAAGTCAGTTCCCCCCCCCCCCCCCCCGCCCAAGGGAAGTTAGTTGCAGACAATTGTGAGTTTTAGTTTTTCTGAAAACGAATATAGTTAATTTCATCACATTTCATCACTCATTACTTCTAGTATGAAAATGCAGCTGTATCTTGTATGCATCACTGCCTGCTTCAGAATTATCTCTGAGGTCAGCCACTTAGTCATTTGTTCATCCATGCATTTACTCATTCATTCAACAAAGGCTCGTGGAGCACCGGTTATTGCTCTTGGTATTAGGGATGGAGAGGACATTGATGATGGCCTGTCTTCTGAGGGCACTCATATGGATTGGGTTCCTAGTGCTTGTTTCATAGTTAAGAGATGCAGTTCTAAAGAAAATTTTGTCGTAAATGGCTACTACAGAAAGCATATCCTCCTGATAGGTACTAGATACGTATAGTGGTCCTCAGACTTTTAATTCCAGGTCCCCACTCTTAGATGCACTGGGAACCTATAGTTAGGTCCTATAGTAGGACCAGGAACCTATAGTTACAGCCAGCTTCCCAGGGTTTCTGTTCTACATGGCCAGCTGCCCACACTTGAAGAATCTAATTTTTATAGGATTGTAGCTATGTTGGAAATTGGAGCTTTTAGCGGGCTGTATATAGACATTAGACCAGAGGAGGAATAAGGGCAAAACCTTTTTGCCTGGAATCAAGGACTATGGATAACGTGACCCAGGTTTATAAGTCCAGTTTCATCTCTCACTGTGCCCCCACACAACCCTTTTCTTTAAAGTACCTGCTCACAATGTTTCAGTATTTTGGCTTAGGAAACTCCTTTTCCCTTCTCTCCCCAACCATGGGGTGCTCCTTGTTCCCCTCTTCTCCCAGAGAATCTGATTTTGATTCATCACCCAGAACTTGTCTAGTTAGGGCTCCTAGTTTAATCGGCACACATATCATCTAAGAATATTGTAAACATATATATTCTGACTCAGGTCTGAGGCAGGGCTCGAAGTTCTGCATTTCAAACATGATTCCAGGTGATGCTGATAGAACTGGTCCATAGACCACACTTAAGAGAGCGAGGTTCCAGCCTATAGCGAATTCTTCTCTGAATCTCTCCTGCTCTGGGAAATGTCCAAATTCAGTGTCTATCTCCTGGTATTGGTCATTTTTCTATAGCCTTTCTCCTCTAAGGGAACTAATGTTTACTGTCTACTAACAAAAAGCTAAGCATTTCACATATATTGTCTAAACGAACTCTCTCAGCTACCCTGATTAGATGGTGTTATCACCCCATTTGCTAGATTAGGGAATAAACTCCGAGAGATTAAGGGATAGTTTACCCAAAATCACACACAATCTTCTTAAAAGTTATTGATCCAGATTCCATACATGTTTAACTTCATAACAATACAGAGTGCATGGGTTTACACAGGGTAGGAGTTCCATAGTCTCACAGTCTCTATTGATAAACCATGAACCCTCCAAATCATGATTTTAAGTGTTTGTGATGATTCAGAATTCTCCCAGTATAATATTGAGTGAAAACATCAGGATATGAAGTGATCAGTAAGACCATTCTAACTGTGTCAAAATACACATATGACAAAAGAGAATGCTAATAAACTAATATTATATGTAGTGATTATTTGGGGGTGTAAGAGCTGGTAGTATAGTTTGTGCTTTTATGCTTGGCTCTATTTTTGATTTTTAAAAAATAAGCAGGTACTGCTTTTTAAACCAGAAAAACCAATAAATACAGTAAGGTATAATGAAATCTATTGCTAGGACCAGACAAGGCTTGTCTGTGAAGAACAGAGGCAGCCCCGTGAGGACTAGAGAATGATGGATGTCCTGCGCATTCTGGAGCAGCGATGCCCACCTGCACTTAGGGTCAGTCTTTGAGGAGGCAAGCCCAGTTTTTGTTTTAACTGATTTCTAGTTTTTATTTTAACTTGGGAAGGGCATTTATTATAGTTTAAAGTTATTTTCATTGAAGTAAAATACACATACAGAAAAGCTCACGTAGTACAACATGCCACAGGTAACGAAAACTGTGGAAAGTGAAACCACAGATAACAGAGAATTGTAAGTTATTTTATGTAGTGCTCTTTTTTGCGAGATTGATCAATAGTGCACATTTTTGTGGCTCTTTTGTTTTCACGGCTGTATGGTATTTCACTGTGTGAATAGAGCACTGTTGATTAATTCTTTTTAAAAAAATATTTTTGACTTCAAAGAGGAAGAGAGATGGAGAGATAGATAGAAACATGAATGATGAGAGAATAATCCATGGGCAGCCTCCTGAACGCCCCCTGGAGGGGATTGAGCCTGCAATCTGGGCAGGTACCCTGACCAGGAATTGAATCATGACCTTCTGGTTCATAGATTGATGCTCAAACATTAAGCTACACTAGCCAGGCTGTTAATTAATTCTTGGTGAGCATTTGAGTAGTTTCTAGATTTTGGTTATGATATATAATGCTGTTAAGAATCTCCTAGTATGGATTTTGGACAATAGTTTTTATTTAAATATGTTCTGACAATTGTTTGAAATAGATTCATTTGGTGGATTTTGGTGAATAGTTGTGTCCTAAAACTTGAAGGGTCCCTGTAGGGTTATGTAGATAGCTTGAGAGATTTTGAGGTAATAGCTCAGAGGTAAGACTGGCATCTGTGGATCAAAAAATCAAAAGGATTTTGAGAAATACCTTTATAAAACAGAATTTGGAATGGAGACAGGCCATGGTTCTAATCTGTATTTCCCACTTACTAACATGGCTTGTTAATTTGTTTCTCCACCTATAATAAATGATGCCTCCTTGAGTTGACTGTCAGGTTCAAGTGAAGGACATATGTGAAAATGCTGTCTTAAGCTATATACAGCATTCTGTATGTAAGACATCATTTTTATCACCCATAGCCTAACTGTGATGGTAAAAAGAGACAGTAAGGAGTTCATAATAACATCAGATGCTAAGGTGACATGATTCAAGGGTATTTATCTAATGAAATCATACACTACTAAAAATTGTGGCTGCGCAAAGAGATCTGATTCATAGAGAACTGACTCTTCATCCTATGATAATCAAGGCCTTTTGGAATGAACATGAGTGGGCCCACAATACACTGAGTCAGTAGATGATCCATTGTAGGTTGGTCATGAAGATAACATTGAAATATGGTTTCATATTCCTTGAACTCCATAACAAGAAATAGCGCAGGGATTTAGGCATCAGAGGAGCCAGAATAACCCTCCCTGAATCCCAATTGCCTTCCTCTCTTCTACTCTCTCTGTGCTACAGCCTCACTGAATGTAGAGTCCTAAGTATGCCATGTTCAATCCAGCTTCAACACTTTGCCCATGCTCTAACCTTTCCCTGGAATAAGTTCTTTGTCTAGCGAATATCTGTTTATCATTTGGTCTTAACTTAAGGAACATTTCACAGTGGGGACTTCCCTGATCTTTATGTGGGATCTCTGGTTACATAATCTCATGCCATCCTCATGTCACCGGAATGTCTTCACTAGATCCCCATCACACTGCTGACCTTGCATAGCTGATTTATCAGGTGACCATATTTGCCTCATTAACTGCAGTATCCTCAGAGCCCAGCAAATAATTGATCAGTATATTTTGTGTGTGTGCTGCTGCTTCTCTTTTCAGAGCCAAGAAAGAACAGAGCATTGAAAGCTATTGATAAGAATGGTAGTATTTCAAAATTGATGCTGACTGCATGCAAGCATGCCATGCCTAAAGGGCATAGGACGGCCAACGATATTTGCTTTTGATACTTCACAATCTATGTTTTTCTTTTTGGAATCAGAAAAGACGAGGCTTATGTTTATGTTGATTGCAAATTTTGGGCAGGCTTCAGAGAGCTGCTGGATAGGTATCCTTGCAAGCAAGCCTTGCCTTTCATCATAATTTCAGAACTCTCTCCTTAAGAAAGGTATCAGAGCTAGCATCTACTTGAGGCAGAGTAACTCACATCAGGTCATGAGCTCACCGACTCACCCATGAATATACAGTTTTGTGTTTTGAATTCAAAATGGCCATTGAGATCAGAGCCAGAATGAAAATGATGTTTAGAGAGGTTATTGCTATTTGGATCTGGGAATAAAATCAGCCTTTATTTTTTTTCTTTTTGTGTCATTTACTACTTCCATCCAATCTTTGGCCTTTTAGATTGAGGAGTAGGAGAGATGGGGCCTATTAGAGGTAGAGCTCTGGCTATTCATCATCCATCCATCCATCCATCATCCATCCATCCATCGGCTAAATAGATGCAGAGTCACAGAATTCTACATCCAAACACTTGAGTTGGGAAGAGGCATTATGTCTATTTTGGAATTTCTTAAGGCATCAAATTTGTGTAAGACAGTGATAAAATGGATATATAGACAAGAAGAAAAAGAGCAGAAGTGCTAACAACAACAAAAACAACAAAAACACCAAAAGGGGAATTTTGACATTATGCTAGACTTAGGAAATTTGGGAGGAACAGATATTTTAAATCACCCAATCTTGCTGTGTCTTACAATTATTTGCTTTCTTGCTCATTATTCATTCATCTTAGTGGTTTTAAGTGCTCAGACTCTGGAATTAGACTGCTTGGGTTTGAGTTCTGGCATCAACTCTTGCTGAATTCATGGAACTGGTCAGAATGTTGAACAATCCTGTGACTCAGTTTATACATCTGCAGAATGGCAATAGGCAAAATGAGAAAAACATTGTAAGGATTAAATGAGATAACGGATGTAAAGTATTTAAAGCTCAGTGCCTGGCATATAATGAACACTCAATATGCGCTGGTTTTCATTACTTACAAAGACACTGTGCTGGTACCAAGACTAAAGTACAGTCGCACACTTGTGGACTTTCCTATTTAATGACATAGAAAAAATTCAAATGATTATACAATGTTGTGATAAGCCCTATAATAGAGAATGAATGGGACAAAGTGTGCTGTCAGCTCTGGGGATGGAAAAGCTATATTTGATATGGAAGGGGTAAAAGAGAGTCGTGGAAGTTATATTTTATTTTAATTATTATTTTTTCATGGTTTATTATTTTTATTATTTATTATTTTTTATTGTTTGAAGAATTACAAATAGTAGTACATATGTCTCCTTTCCCCCCCTTGACCTCCTCCCAGCTTCCCTTACCCCCCCGCATATGCCTTCACCTGTCCCCCACCCCCCCTGTGTGTTGTATCCATTGGTTATGTGTGCATATAAGTCCTTCTGTTGATCTCTTACAGCCCCCCCCAACCTCCCTTGCCTTCCCGCTATAATTTGACAGTCTGTTCAATGGTTCTTTATAACTATTTTTCCTCATTTCTTTTCTTTAAAAAATCTTGCAACTGCAGACTAAAAAAACCCCCATATAATAACAAAAAACGTTTGAGTCCCAATTTCAATGTCCAACAGTTCTGAGACCCAGTTTCAATGTCAAATAGTTCCTTATGTATACATGTCAGCAATGACCTCTGGCTGATAGACAGATGGTGGCAATGCCGGTCTGACCCTCTCTGGTTTGGTCCTGGGCAACCTGCAGCAACGCACAGCTGCTGACTGCTAGCGTGGCCAGGCGTCGTCAGCGTCTTCTGGGCTGTTTCTCCTCTTGTCTTCGTGGTTGGAGAAGATTTGACAGGGAGTTATGTTTTAGACAAAAGAATTGCTCATGAAGATTTATAGCTCTGGAGTGGTCAGGGAAGCTGGATGTGGCTGGCTCAGAGGTGTATGGGTGATGGGACTGAGCTGATAGGTGTGGGACTTCAAAAACTCCCACCCTGTGGGAGGTGGTCATGGAGGACCTTGCATTTGTGTGTTGACGCTGGTTGGTCTGTGTGCATCTTACAGAGCTAGTCATCTCAGCATTTGTTCCTGAATATATTTTGGGGTGTGTTAGACTCATTGTCTTACCTTGAACTTTGAGTTTGGAAAGGGCATTTCATTTATTTCCGTTTTTTTTAAAAATGAGAACTGAGATATATGTGAGATCTAGCAATTTAGCTAGAATTTACTACCATTGCTTGTGTTATAAGTTGACGGGTCCAACTCCATCATAACCTTTGGCATCATATGAGAACATCTTTCATCCTCTAAAAAAAGCATTTTTCTGTCCTCATAATCAGAACAATTTAAAAGTACCTGCTATGGTCCTGGCTGATGTTGCTCAGTGGTCTGCACACCAAAGGTCATGAGTTTGATTCCTGGTCAAGGACATATACCTGGATTGCAGGTTCAATCCCTGGCCCCTGTTGGAGTGTGTGCAGGAGGCAACCAATCGATGTATCTCTCTCACGTTGATGTTTTTCTTCTCCTCTCTTTCTCCCTCGCCTCCTCCCTTCCTCCCTTTTACTCTCTCTTAAAAGTCAATGGAAAAAAATAAATATACTTGCTACATGCAAGGAGTTGAGAGCATTGACATTAAAAACATCATTGTCTTTTTTTTTAAGTCTAAGTTATCTCTCTCATCTTTACTGTCTTCTCTTCCACTTAAATTTTGTTTTTATTTTAAGAGCTCTCTTCATATTTTATTTCTTCCTCTGCCACTACCTCTATCCCAAACTCATCCCTTCTCTAGCTTCTATGATATAGTGGTTTCAAATTGTGTTTCTCACTTTTGGGGTTCTTTGGAATTAACTCAGGGGCACCGTGGTTGAACTTCAAAATTTGCACTCTGACTTCCACCAGACTTGCTTTGTGTGTTGAGTTTCTAAGTAAGATTTTGTTTGGAGAAATGGTTCTGAGGTTATCGGAAGTTTAATGTTATTTATGGCTTAAGGATACTGGGTTATAATTAATTTTCCATTTTCTTTAACTACTTTATAAATAGAAAAACAGATTTGAGTAGGACCTCTGTCAGATATATTTGTGTCTGTGTATTTTTTTCCATAGGTGCTCTCGAACTATTTATTTCCTTTATTATTTTGCTTACAAATGGTGGTATTTGATGTGGTTTATGTGGGGGAAATGTGCAGTTTTATTTTTTGTTTGAGTTATAAAGTATCATGACATTCTTGAATCTTTCTTTTAAAAAGTTGCCATTGACCAGCATTATGAAGCACTATGTACCAATGGCACGTAAAGTTCAAATGGGAGAATAATGGGTATATTTGATTAGTTGTATGAAAAGCACATTCCACGAGGCAGGCACATTTACATGCCCGCCTTCTGCTGAGAATGAGGCCACCACCTGTCCCATAGACCACATCACAGGAAGTAAGGAGAGTCAGAAAGAAGAGGACGAAGCAGTAATTTGGTACTTTCTAGGTTGTAAAACTCTGTAGCTAAATGACAACTCTGTCTTACAGTTTTCTGTAGTCTGGCAGGGAAGGAAGGAATCACTGGAAAGAGTAAGTGTGATCCATTCATTCATGACTGAGAAGATGACTGCTCTTCCTCTTCTTTCTTTCTTATGCCAAATAATTAAGCCTAATATTAATGGAACAAGATGGGGTGAAGAGGAGAAATGTGTTATAGGGCCTTCTTTTAAGGTTTTGATAAGCAAATAGATGCAGTGCAGAATACAGTAATTTGTTTCCTTGCTGTCTGAGGTTTACTTCTTTCAAGCTTAGAGGCTGCCTGAGTTCATCCCTTGACTTATAAGTGAACCGAACTATACATATGTATTACCTTGAGGTCTTTCCCTGGAAATCTGATTCTCAGACATTTTGTTCCTTTCCTGAGCCATATTGGATTTGTCTGCATCATTCTCACTTTTAACATGAAGTTATCAAATTCCATATACACCCTATTCTTTCCTTGTGCTCTAATATACCTATAAAAATAGTTTTGATCCAAATATATTCTGTCATTGTTTCCAAGATGTTTGTATTTTATTTATTTGTGTGTGTGTGTGTGTGTGTGTGTGTGTGTGTGTGTGTGTGTATTTGGGGAAATAATTTTGAATCTGATAAACCCACTTGTATGTATATATGTATATGTGACTTTGTGGTGACTTTAATATATTATTGTTGAAAATATTACATATATCCTTTTTTTCTTCTATGGACCCTTTATAGCTGCCCCTCTCTCTTGCTCCAGGCCTCTACTACCCTATTGTCAGTGGTAAATATTTCTTTTATTGAAATATAATTTCAGAGAGTTCTAAAGAATTATCTCTCTTGTGAATTTAGCTTGAGGAACTCACTCAAAATGTGGGTAAAACCAAGTACATAAAGAAGTTTGTTGCAATGAAATTTCTAAGAGCAAAATGGGAAACAACCTAACAACAGACTAATGGTGCTTTCAATTAGGGTCTAATTCACTCAGTGAAATATATTGAATCCTTTTAAATGAGGACTATGAAGATTGTATAGCACCAGGAATAAAACAGTGCCTGTAAATTGTGATTATCTGAGTAAAGTTGTACCAGTGGAAAAAATACTGGCGGGGAATATGCCAAGATAGTAATATCTTATGTGGCAGGAAAGGACAGTAATAATAAAACTTCCTGCCCCATTTGCTGAAGCCATTTTATATAACAGGAATTACCCAAAGTGGTTCCCTGCACTAACTCCCACACTGCTTTAATGTAGCTGTAATGATCCCCATTTGCCAATGAGGATATCTGAGACTCAAATAGGTTAGGTCAGTGGCCAGCAAACTCATTAGTCAACAGAGCGGCAAACAGTGGCTCGAGAGCCGCAGTTTGCCAATCCCTGGGTTAGGTGACTTACCAAAGTCATAGTTTCTGTGAGTGGCAGAGTTGGACTTCAGAGACAATTCCGTTTCTATATGGGTCAGAGGATACTGGAAACAGAACTAAAGTAGTGATAATGCATCCTGGATTTGAATGTTAGTCTTTCCTCCACTAGATGGCTGGACCTCAATCCATCAGTTCTCATTTTACAAAATGATGGGGATTAAAATAGAGCATCCACAGGGGGTCTTCTAGTGTGGGGATTCTATAGACCTAGGTTTCCAGTTTATTGGTGTGCCTTTCTTACTCAAAAAAATAAGGTTGTTCCTTGAGATTGGGTTGATGGTTTTTACTATAATTTCTCATTTCAGACACTGCCTGCATCAACTAGGAAGTGCATATCTCATAGAGAGGAGCATTACCAGGACATATTGTGGTTGGTGTGCAAATTGGAGGGAAAATGACTCAGGGAAGTTCAGACCCTTTTGCTTTTGTTTGTCTAAATCAAGGAAAAGAAATATGTGAGGGGTGACATGATTGGCATGGAGCTTCAGGACTCTGGCTGCTGCTTGAGTATGGCTCATCATTCAAGAAAAGATTTCCCAGTTATCTGGGTGAATAGCCTCCTGGCATATAGCTGCCTGCACAGCTGGGACACCAACCCTCACTCATCATGTGGGAGGCAGTCGGCACGGCTCCTCGATGGTAATATTCATGCCCATCTGTTTAGATAGCATGGTGCCCTCGTGAACACTGGTCAGCTCCATCCTCCTGTACCTCCCTCCAACCTCTTCCCCTGACTTCCCATCCATGCTTGTTTCTCTCTACTTTGCAGATGTCCTTTGTATCTGGATATGCCATGCTAGTCTCCACACAGTCCAAGGAAATTGCCAGGTGTGCATCACAGTTAAAATCATAAAATCCTGAAGCCAGAAAAGACCTGAAGACAACTTATGGCCCAGTCTGCTCATCTCATACACTAAGAGGCTAAGATTGAAAGAGGTCAACACAGCTAGTCTGCAATAGAGAAACTGATGGGTGTTTCTCCGAATGCATTTCTGGAATTTCCTCCCAGGTGGCCTAAAGCTAGTGTTAATGATCAAACACTGAGTGTTATTCTCCCCGACATTTTCTAGAGTGTTCTCATGAATGGACACACTGAAGTCATCCTTGAACAGAACTAATAAGGAAAATATCCCTGCTGCAAACCTGTATGGGTAGACAAATCACTTGCAAGAGAGAGATGCTGTCAAGAGAGTCACTCGATTCTTCAAATACCTAGATAAAAGCAGTTTATTTACGTAGCCAAAGCCACTGTTGGAGTGAGTGAGTGAGTACAATCCTGGAACCTAGAGGGCCAGGATCTATTGATTCGTTCATCCCTCCTCTTCTTCCTCATTCTGTATTCTCCCCATCTTTTACATCCTCCCCTACTTTATTCTCGTAGCCTTGTTCTTCCACTTCTCATTTATCTTCTTTTTCATGTTAGAGTCTCTTTTGGAGAAGGGTCACTTCTTGTTTGGACGTTGAACTGAGAGTGGATCCCACATTGCAGAGTCAGGACACTTCCTGGGTAACACCATTAAACCCCCCCCAGAGCCTCTGAGACCCAGAGCATCATCCTGTGTCATCACTTAATGCCCTTTACCTGTAGGCTCCACTTTCATCCTGACATCTCAATTAATTTCTATAACAAGATAGGGATAAGTACCCATGTTTGGCAGGTGAGCAGAACGAGTACCACAGAGGTGAAGCTGTGGTCTATGACTGAGATTTGTAAATGCCTGAGATGGCTTTTAGACTCTAGGTCTGGGGCTCTGTATCCAACTTGAATGCACATACATATCACGTGGAATCTTGTATCTCATGATTTACTAGATTTGGAGCAGGGCTGAAGAGTCTGCACTTCTTTTTTTTTAATATATATATTTTATTGATTTTTTACAGAGAGGAAGGGAGAGGGATAGAGAGTTAGAAACATCGATGAGAGATAAACATCCATCAGCTGTCTCTTGCACACTCCCTACTGGGGATGTGCCCACAACCAACGTACATGCCCTTGACTGGAATTGAACCTGGGACCCTTCAGTCCACAGGCCGACGCTCTATCCACTGAGTCAAACCGGTTTTGGTGATCCTGCACTTCTTAACAAGCTCTAAGATGATGCTGGGCTGCAGACTCTCCTTTGCATAGATGATTTTATACCGTACTATGCAGTTTTCTATCTTGGAACCTTAGATCGTGTGTGTGTGTGTGTGTGTGTGTGTGTGTGTGTGTGTGTGTAATTGGATTTCCCATGTAGTTCTGGATGTTGAATCTTAAATTTCTCTTGAGTAAGGTGGCCAATATCTGTACTCCCACTAGAGAGCATGTGATAAAATCATAGGGCATAGCTAGAACAGAATTGGACTTGCTGACTCATGATCATTGAAGAGGCAGCTGATTCTTGGACCTGAGGACTCCTCTCCAGGGTAAAGGACATTAGGAGGTGTTACGATGAGTAAGAATGGGGCTGCCATTCCTCATCTAGTAAGACAGTTGTTCTCAAATAAGAAGCACCCCAAACTCATTATCTTATTTGGTCCCATCCATAGAGGAAGAGCTGTAGAAGCAGCTACATGACAAATATCCAGGCTCTCAGACTACCATTCCTGCCTGTAAGACAAAGTACAGAGTGAAAACTCTGGAGGAAATGGCAGTGACTCAGCATGTGGTGCTCATGTTTACAAAGGAGGAGAAGGGAGAAAAGGTCATGTCCTACCAAGTCCCAAGAAGCAGCCCAGTCCTCCTGTCTGAGTCAACACATTCTAAAGAAAGCTCAATGAAAGCAAGGAATGAGAAAAGAAACTAGCATTTATCAACATGAACCCAGCCTGCCAAGCACCTTGAGGACTGGTATTGCACTTGCCTCTACAGGGCCTTTTGATTTTCCAGAGATTGAACATGCACGTGCATGTGCGTGTAAACACACACACACACACACACACACACACACACACACACACACACACGCTCGCCAAGGAGGCCTGAGAAATGCTTTTAGAAGGAGAAAAAGGACTTTGAATTTTCTTTGATTTTAAAACCACAGTCACAGAAGCAAGGTAGATATGTCAGAACAGGGAGCAATTCTGAACTTTCTATCTTCTTTGTAATAAAAATATGAGTCGTGATGGGTTCTTGCATCCTTCTGGCTGGACCTTTGAGGCTGGAGCCCTTCAAGGTCCCACTCTAAATACTTTTCATCCCCATGTTCCATAATTCTAGCTGAGCAATAAGATTAGAGTTGGCATACAGGTAGGCTCCTTCCCCCACTCTTGGAGAATTGGTGTTTTCCCAGTTAACTCAGGTGATGGAACCAAAATTGCAAGATGAAAATAACATGATGATCTTTGAATCCACAAACCCAATCCCTCTAAACTTCCATGCAAACTTACAAAAACGGAGTGGAGGTCAGTGCAGAGATCCTCACCCAGTGTGTGTTCCCATCGTCATCTCAACTCTGATCCCTACTGAAATGTTTCTCATTCCTTGAACCATTCATGCTTTCCCACATTTCATTATATTTGTTCATCTGCTGAACTACTTGTCATTAAAAAAGCCTAGGTCATCAACTGCAAACTTCATACAGTCACTTTGGGAAAGGCTTTGCTACTTCCTTAGGGAGTTAAACATATACTTACTGATGACCCCAAAACTCCATTCCAAGGTATGTACCTAAGATAAAGGAAAACCAGGTCCATGCAAATACATGTACATGAATGTTTATAGCAGCTTTATTCATAACAGCCTCAAACCAGAAACATTCCAAATGCTCATCTGTGGAATGGTTCAACAAACTGTGATTCATCCACACAATTGAATACTACTCAGCAATAGGAAGAAACAAAGCACTGATACAACAAAATGGTGAATCTCAAAAGCATTATGGCAAGTAACAGAAGATAGACACAATAGTTTATATACCAAATAGTCCCATGTACGTGGCGTTCAGAAAGAGGCAAAACTATAGGGATAGAAAGCAGATCAGTGATTGCCAGGGACTGGGGTGAGGGGGAGTGTATAGACAGCATTTGGGGATGACTACTTTTATATTTTGATTGTGATGGTGGTTCTATGATGATACATATTTGCCAAAAGCATCAACCCAAACATTTAAAAAGGATGACTTTTACTGAATAAAAAAATGTTCAGTAATCCTAACTTTTAAAAAAATGCTGGCTCACAAAACAGTCCCTTTTAAGATATTGTCAGTTGCAACCATAAGTCTCCAGTATAGCATTCACCACCTTAAACTGTAGTATACACATACCGCATGAGGACTTTGTTAAAATGTGGATTGCAGTTCACTGGATCTGGAGTAGGTTTGGAGGTTCTGCACTTGTAAACAAAGTCCAGGATGATGCTTGTTCTGCTGGGCTGCAGACCATCCTCTGAGTAGATGGCCTTGTACCACACCTTGCAGTTTCCTCTCTTGGAACCTTAAATGCTTGCTAGATGATTGGGTTGCCCCTGGGGTCCTGGATATTGAACAGCACCTTTCTCTTTGAGGAACCTGGTCATGTCCAACACTTCTACTTGTGGGTGCACAGGAAAATCACAGGATATGATGACATTTTCTATACCTATTTCCTCCAGCTCATGGTGAGCCTTTCAAAAGCAAAGTCTGTTGTGCTATTCCTTTGCTTTTTATCAGATGATCATTGGCTCCTGATAGGCACTCTGAAAAGCTCTGTGGAGTGGAGAGATGAGTACAATAACAACACAAATTAAAAAATGATGTCCTTTTCTTTTTTTTTAAAATATATTTTTTATTGATTTTCCACAGAGAAGAAGGGAGAGGGATAGAGAGCTAGAAACGTCGATGAGAGAGAAACATCGACCAGCTGCCTCCTGCACACCCCCTACTGGGGATGTGCCCGCAACCCATATACATGCCCTTGACTGGAGTCGAACCTGGGACCTTTCAGTCCGCAGACTGACGCTCTATCCACTGAGCCAAACCGGTTTTGGCTGATGTCCTTTTCTTAATCAGTAGTAACTGGAAGAATATCAGGCTTTTGAATAGAATGAGTCCATTGAGTGCAGTAACCCAGTCAGGAGCCGGGCAGACACTATAATCAGTACACATCCAAAGTTAGCTGGCACTTGTCTATCAGTAGGCCCACATGTTCCCCAAAACCCTCTCCTTTCTTTAGCAGAAGCTGCCCTATAGTCTTCTCTTCCACCCCCTGGCCCATTGCCTGGCATTCTGTCACGAATCTCATCGGCCTGCCGATTATTGAGATCAATGTTGTTCTAATGAACCATATTCAAGCTGAATCTTCAGGGTCTTAGAAATAGTTGAACTTACTATGCCTGAGGCTCTTAGCTGGACAAGTCTAAAGGTAAGCTGACTAGGTGTGGACAGTTAAGGGACAGTCCATGGTCAACAACTTAAGTTCTTAGAACTGGTTTCATCAGTAACTATATTTGTGATTTGGCCAAATCATGTACCTTCTCTAAGCCTCCATTTTCTCTTCTGAAAAATAGGGACGGGGGTGAACCAGGTGATGGCAAAACCAGTCTTCATCCTTAAAACTCTGAGATTTGTGAGTCATGAAACCTTACCCATTCCTGCTGCAAGTAGTATGAGGGTTTAAAGATAGCTTCAATTCTCCTCCTTTAACTGGATAAAATGCCAGTCCAGATGGTTGGTGTCTCCAGAATGACATGCTCTTTACACATGAGGACTCGATTTGCCAAGTTACCCCACTATTTGCATCTCGCATTCTATCCCAACAGATTTACTCAAGAGGGAAAGGCTTACATGAAAATAATCTCGAAATAAGACTTCTTGGGGGAACTTTGCCTGGCCATGCTAATTATTGACTTCAGCCTTGTGTGGTTTCAGATGGACAGCTGTGTATGAATATTAATTTTTCTTTGAGGGCTTTTAAAAAAGATTTGTTTTCATAACACAATCAAGAGAATTGGTGATTCTGACAAAACAGCAATTAAATGTGCGCCACATCTCAACTTGTAAGATGACATGAAGTTTCTGGAAACAGGTCATCTTAAATGGAATTTGTTTGCTTTGTCATGTTATTGATTGAAACAACTATGATCTTAGCTCTTCACTCTTTTCAAACAATTTTTCTTTAGAATCTTTCTTTGAGGTTACCCTTCTAAGTGCCAACATGTTAATTTTTGCCCATTGTTCTGACTTATTTAACAGATCCTTATTTTTCCATTGTTTATTCTGATTTTTGTTCTTCACTTCTCTCTCACATGTTGGATTGTTTATAGATCTTCCCACTGTAATTTTCCATACCATCTGGTTCAGTTGTGTAGCCAATATATCATCTGATCTCCAGAGATTCATGCTCCTTTTCAGCTGGTAAGTGGTTTCCTAGCCAGGACTTCATTTCCCAGTGCCCTTTGTATCAGGCAGGGCTATATGACTAGTTCTGGCCAATGATAAGAGTGGAAGTGGTGTGTCACTTACTGAAGAGATTAAACAGGCTCACCTTCTTTATGGTCTTTCATCATTTTGTCATCTCAATGAGGAACTCTTAAAGGACTAGAGGAGGGTCAGGCCACCAGTAAAAATGAGGCAGTCTTGCTTTAGATAATTTGGTTCAGTGGTTAGAACATCAGCCCACAGACTGAAGGTTTGATTCTGGTCGAGGGCACATACTTGGGTTGTGGGACATGTGTGGGAGGCCACCAGTCGATGTGACTCTCTCACATTGATTTTTTTCTCTCACTCTCTCTCCCCCTTCCTTATACTCTCTAAAAATCAGTGGGAAAAGTATCCTGGGGAGAGGATTAACAAAAAATAAAACTAAAAAAATGAGGCAGTCTTAATGCATAGATGACTATGTGGAAGGCCATCAGACACACCAACATTGGGCTGTCCATGAGAGGGAAATATCATTTATGTTCTGTCCTGAGGTTTCAGGATGTATTAGCTCTGGCAGCTAATACTGCCTTAACTAACATAAGATATTATCAGATCTGCATCTTTAATCCAAAGTTTTGTCTCCTGTTTTCAGCATATGTCTTTGAGGACTTAATGATTTTTCTGAAGGTAGAGAAAATCTGATCCTTTCTATACTAGTGAGTCTTGGATCACTGGGGCTTTGTTTGGGGAAAGTGGTGGGCACAAGAGAAGCACAGCAAGAGAACGCTGAGGAAGTGCCACAGTTTACTGAGGTGATTTGTTAGCTTAATTTACTGAAGAAAGATCTAGAGCATTGGTTCCTAATATGGGGTACATGCTCCACAGGGAGGCAGTTTGATTTTTAAGGGGGGAAATTCTAGAATGAGTTATTAACAGTGATTTTTTTGCATTTCTTATGGTTCTAGGGGCTTCATTTACACTATATAAATATATATTGTGACACTTAGGCATTTCAGTTCTCTATTATATGTTTTCAAACATTATTTGCTATTTTTTATATCACTTCATAGTTTTTTTTAAAAACAATTTCTTAGTGATTTCTCAGTACTTTACCTGTTCTTTCATTCTTTTATTTTTCTCTTTCATGGATGCCATGTTCTTTAGAAGCTTGTTTAGACCAAGTTAATGACCTTTTAGGGTACAGGCTGGGCTGAGGGATGCCTCCCCCCCACCCCCGCACCCAGTGTGCATAAATTTTGTGCAACGGGCCACTAGTTATGAATAAAGCTGCTATAGACATTCATGTATAGATCTTTGCATAGACTTAGTTTTCCTTTATCTTAGGTACATACCTAAGAATGGATTTTGGGGTCATTGGTAAGCATATGTTTAATTTCCTAAGGAACTGGCAGAGCCTTTTCCAAAGTGATTGTATGAGGTTTGCAGTTGATGATCTAGGTTTTTTAATGACAAGTAGTTCAGCAGATGAACAAATATAATGAAATGTGGAAGAACATTTCACAAGATAATGGCCTTTTAGGAGTTAACTTTTTGAATAACAATATTTATATGTCATGCAACGGGGGCGGGAGGGGGCATTAGGATTTTAGAGATGATTAATGTGGCATGGCCAAAAAATGGTTGGGAACCACTGATCTAGAGCAGTGTTTCCCAAAGTGTGGTACATGTACTGCCAGGGGTACGGGAAGAGTTTGGTGGGGGGTATGCGTTGCAGTGGAGTTTGGTGGGGATATGCAGCACCGTGCTTAGCTGCGCCTAATTCTACATTCTCATGAGTCAAGTCAAGACAGTCTTGTGAGGCGTGAGATGGTCTGGTGTGCAAATCAATGTTATTTATAATATAACTTTTATTTATATTTTATTATGAATAATTTTATTTTTCATTTATTATTTTGTGTATGTACCAAAAAAATAAATATATTTTGATTGTTATTAAAATACATCCTTTTTTTTTTGTCGAGGGGTACTCAGCATTACAAAAATTATAGAAGGGGTACACATATGTCAAAAGTTTGGGAAACACTGGTCTAGAGGATTCAACACTAATGTAAATTTTAGGAGACGGGTTAGGATCTTGCTGTGTTCAGATGTCCCTTTTTGCTCAGGTGTAAAAGGCTGCTGGATTATTTTGGATTTGTGAGGAGTAGGAGTAGGAGATTAGAATTGATTGAGGGGGACAGTGTATCATGTGAAGCATAGAGTCACGTAAGAGGGAAAAGACCTAGAGTTTAGGTCAGGCTGCGCTCCTCTGCCTCTATTACATTGGTCTGGTTACTTAATTGATCTGTGCTTCAATTTCCTGTTGGTATCATTGGTATAATAGCACTTCCTTTTAGTCTTGTAACAGACCAAATGATAAATTACTTAAGTGCTTACCACAGAGCCTGGAATATTTTGCCAAATGTCAGTTTTTCATCAACCTTTCTTTGTTTTTAAGCAAAATTGGTAAATTACTATAAACTTGTTCATTGAATCTTCAGCATGTTAAAACGATGCCTGGCACACAGAGGTTCAGTAAATAATGCTTATCCGAGAGAACAAAGATCCAGTTTTAATCCTGTTTTTTCCCCCCGTGTACTACTGGGAGCATTTTCCTATAAGTTATTTGTAAAAACCTGATTTTAGAATGGTTGCTTTGGTCATCTTCTATAATAATAAAAGGGTAATATGCTAATTAGGCCACATGTCTTCTGGATGTCCTTCCTGACAAAGCCGGGGCCAGAGAGAAGCAGCTCAGGTCCTGGGTACATGCCTGGGTCCTGGGTGCTGGAAGGAAACTGGTGCTGGCAGTGGCGGGGCATGGGGGGTAGGGGCGGAGAAGGAAGGCCTACTCTTGCACAAATTTCCATGCATCTAGTATTTAATAAACACATTTAGAGCTCATATATCTAGCAGTGAATTCTCTTCAATGTTGTCAGCAGGTAGTCACTTTCTCTAAAGATGCTGAGGTTGAGCAATATATATTTTGCAGTTCTCCTTAGGGTAATGTATATCTAGAGTCCGCAGCATATTTTTTGGACACTGGCTGGGATGGCAAATTGTCAGTTATTGAAGGTGAATTAGATTATTGTAATAGTCACAAGTCACTTCTGACCAAGTTGTTGAATATGAGGGATGACTTGGCTTAAAGAAAAGAGCCTAATGCATAGATTTAAAATATTGGCTCCGATTTGATAAAGAAAAACTCCTAAGTTACGCCGAGCAAAAGAATTTATGTTGGAGCAAGTGGATAGGCATACAAGGTGGCTGCTTTGGAAAAACAAAGACTCAAATCTTTATCTTCCACAGTTTTAAGTCATACATCAGGTCAGTGGAAAACATTCAATTTCCAAGGGATACTCTTGATCAAACTTTCACAAAGCTTGCCTCTAAAAATAAAAACTCTTGGTTTGACATTTTGATTAAAGAGCCCAAAGGGAATTCTGTTGAGAGTTGAATATAGAAAGCCTTTAATTTCTGGTTTTCAGAAGACTAGATGATTGAAAAATTCAAATACTGCCAAGTGGTAATATATCTTGAATAGATTTTTGGGTTCCTACTCAATATTTGGGTTCCTACTAAATATTTGATCCTGCAGTGATATCAAAGAGTTGGTAAGACCTTTACTTTCTGGGAAATAAAAACTTAGAGAAGAGCAATATCATTATCAGTATGTAATGCCCTGTAATGCATTTTAAGAGTTTGGCGAGAGAGCCAGGCAGGGTTCTCTCATTGCCTGGTACTCATTGCCACCTTCGAGAGTAATAAAGTTATTTACATACCTATAACCTCTTTACAGTTTACAAAGAAATTTCATACACTGCATCCCATTTGATTTCCCAACAGGCTATGTAAATGTGATTACCTCTAATCATGTGATTACATCAGATGGGATAAATAACCAGAGGCTGAAAGGGCGTGTGGTTTGCCTCAGGTCGCTCATTAGAGATAGTGCTTGATCTGGGACACTGCATACTCACGACCTGGGACACTGAAAAGTCCACAGTGTACTTTCCTTTCATCTCTTTGAAACAGTGCAACATTCTGAATATATTTTATTGATTTAAAAATTTTTTTTTACTGACAGGAAGGGAGAGGGATAGAGAGCTAGAAACATCGATGAGAGAGGAACATCGACCAGCTGCCTCCTGCACACTCCCTACTGGGGATGTGCCCGCAACCAAGGTACATGCCCTTGACCAGAATCGAACCCGGGACCTCTCAGTCCGCAGGCCAACGCTCTATCCACTGAGCCAAACCGGTTTCGGCTAGTGCAACATTTTGATTCATTGGTTTTATAAACTAGTTTCAAAACATACAACATGAGATGATCTCTCAGCTCTATATTCCTCTCAAGCTGAGTCACATGTGAGAAAAAGGGCACATTTCTTACAAGCCATTCTCTATGGAGAGGCTCAAGCGACACTTAAAAAATGTGTCGGTTCATGTCCCTCCCCTGATTAGCCCCCCAGTGGTTTTCCATCTCACCTGAAACAGCACCTTGTCCTCACTGGTTTCTAGAAGTGGATGTTCTGTCTCCCACCTAGTTCTCATTCTCATCTCTGACCTTCTTTTCTCTGCATTAGCCCACAAGTCTTGGCTTCTGTTTCTTGAACCAAAAACTCATTACTGCCTTAGAGTTCTTGTATCTTCTGTTATTTTACATACCACCAGGGTGCCATTGGAATGTTTTAAGCAAGAAAATGACATGATTTGCTTCATGAATGGAGGAAAGAAATGACAGTGATCTGTGGTGCCTGGGCGTAGGGGAGAGGCATCACCTTTCCAGCCCTTCTGTATGATGCCTTTTCACCTGAAACAGTGGTCGGCAAACTCATTAGTCAACAGAGCCAAATATCAACAGTACAACGATTGAAATTCCTTTTGAGAGCCAAAAATTTTAAACTTCTTCTAACCCCCTTCAAAATAGACTCGCCCAGGCCATGGTATTTTGTGGAAGAGCCACACTCGAGAGACCAAAGAACCGCATGTAGCTCGAGAGCTGCAGTTTGCCGACTATGGACCTAAACCAACCCAAAGTCATCTTTTGTTTAACCGATTTCTTCAAAGCCACTTGCATTTTATGCCCAAATTGTCCCAGGAACAATTGTACTCACATAGGCTGAGATCAAGGGCTTTCTGATGGAGGCTGGACTCGTTGTCATTAGGATGGAATTTCTGAGGCATCTTTCTCAGTGCTGAAGCAGGTCTCTCCAGGGACTGTTCTCCTACCACCGGTGTTGTATCAAGATGCTCCTCCAGGTAGAGGCACCAACATTTAAAGGCTCAAGAGGGGAAGAGATTTGAGGGATGTCAAGGAGCCCAGTGCCGAGGGAATCACACCATTGAAGTGCATTCAGTGCATTGCCACCCAACAGCCACATCAGTGTTTATTAAACGCAGGAGTAGTCCAGACAAGCTATGCCTCAGGAGAAAAGTGAAAGATTTCATCATTTAGTTGGGGGTGGTGGTTAAATTGCTTTAACTCTGATCAGAAATAGCTGTTCATAATGACGACTGCAGCAGGCTTTGTGTTGACCCGGTCATTCCTCAGCTGTCAGAGGTAGCTGCACATGGAGCCAGATCCGGTGCTCTCCACTAACTGTGAACCACGATTTCAGGCATTGGAAAGGGCCTTCTCTTGCTGACCCAGCGAAATGCTCTGCCTGCCTGCTCAGTGGTTCAGAAAATTATTTTAAGGGCAGACAGATTCACGATAGCCCCATACAATGAAATTCCGTAGATTGAGAATAATTTAGACTTATGTGTAATGGCATGAAAATCTATCCAAGATACATTATCAAATGAAAATCAATACTACAAGTTCATATAGTTTTATAAAAACTGCCGATAAACATTGTGTGTGTTTTTTTTTTTTTACAGCTTTATGAAATTCAATGGGCATGTAACATCGTGGACGATTAAGGTGTGATGGCTTGATAGGGGTATATATTACAGAATGGTTACCACAATAATGTTACGTAGCGCATCCTTCACCCCACATAATTGCCGTTTCGTTGTTACGATGAGAACATTAAAGGTCCACTCTCGGTGCACACACATTTCAGATACGTAGTAGGGCAGCGGTCGCCAGCCTTTCGGACCTTGTGGACCACCAGCTGGCGACGGCTGCAATCGAGAATTGTTAATTATTGTCACCGGGCCTTCCCTTCCGTCCCCAGAACTTGTTGATCTTACAACTGCAAACTCGAAGCCCTTTGGCCAGCATCTCCTCATTTCCCTCACTCCTCAGCCACTGGCAACCACGTGTGTCTCTGAGTTTGAGATTTTTAGATTCCACACATGAGTGGTTTCATTCAGTACTTATGTTTCTGTGTCTGACTTATTTCACTTAGCACAATCCCCTCAAGGTCTGTATATATATATTTTAAAGGAGACAAAGGAGAGAAATGTGACTACCATGTTTCCCCGAAAATAAGACATCCTCCGAAAATAAGACCTACTTCATGGAAACATAACACAACCCCTGAAAATAAGACCTAGCGCATCTTTGGGAGCAAAAACTAATATAGGACACTGTCTTATTTTCGGGGAAACAGGGTAGTAGACACCTGAATGTCAGCAGGGGTCACTTATGGGCCATAGGGTTTCCTGTCCTTTCCTGCAGGGGCAGGTCCTGGTGGGCAGGAATGTGTAGAGGTGGACACCTCTTAAGGGAGTCATTTTCAAACCCAAGGTTTATCATTCGGAACTGCTTGCTAATAAGGAAGACAGATAAGAGTGGCATTCTCTCACTGAGATGCAAGAGAGGAAGCAGATCTTTTTGTATCCCTGCTCCCCTGTCCCTCCAGCCCCCCTGCATTTGTTCCCAGGCATCTCCTGGGAGCAAGGAAAACAGGGAAGCACAGTTTGGATAATGGCCCTGGGGTGTGGAGGGCAAGCCCTGGAGTTGGGTTTTACCACAAAGACCTTAAAACCAGCCATCTGTCTAATGAAAAACCCAGCTAGCCAGGACTGCATTCCTTCGAGTGTGCCGTGGTCACAGCAGCCAAGGTATTATGTTAAATATTAAACAAATGCTAAGGAATCCTTTATGGTCCAAGGTTTAGTATCTTTATGTCCTTTGGTGCCATGAAACTTGACTGGTAGAGTGGACAGATCTGAGGAGGCTGTGATCACAAACCCAGCGGGATATTGTGCAGCCGTTATGCATGAGAGCAGATCCCGTTACTCAGGGAGAGCCGGAGTAGGACTGTTCATCACTTGTGGGCTGGAGAGGGCCTTAGTTGGAGCTTTGAGAAATGATGTGCAAAGGTTTTTATTTGCAGAGCTTCCAGTATGATGGCTGCTGAGTTGTTTTCCAAGACCTCAGAACCCAAGAATGTATTTGCATTTGTTATATTGTAAATCAGAAGACGCCTTAATCAATGAGCCAAATTAATTTGGAGTCTTTTCTTATTATGCTAGCACTCGTGGGCTCAGAGTAGAATGTCTCTGTCAAATTCTGGGCCCCAACATGGTGGAAGTCTTCCCTATTTATACTTTTTACCCCAGTTCTTTGTCTTCCAAATTTGGAATGAAGCTTCCAGACCTGATGAGAAAAAGTCCTGTGTGCTGGAACAGGGCTGAGAGACCATATCTCAAGGCCTGGCTTGGTGTTAGCACTGACAACTTTGTCTGGGGCATAGTTTATGGCCTCTCTGGAATGGAAGTAGTCTTTTTTTTTTACCCCTATTATTTAAGCAAGCAAGCATTTACAGAAGTAAAAATATCAGGGTTAAAATTTCAAACAGCATTTTTTACACAAGATGGAGATTACTATGCCTCACAAGGACAGAGAAAGTGGGTGGCCTTCTACACACTGGGTGCCACCCCAACTTACAATGATGAGTTATGTTTCCCTTTTATGCATTGTTATGCCAGTTAAGGCTTTATTTGGGAAAAAAAAATCTGTAGAATAGCACAAGTTTGGGCACTGCTGCCTGACCTGTCCACCGGTGTGCTGGAAGTGGAAGTGCGTTTGAATTGGGTCAAGTGCTGATTTCTGTAAGCTCAGAGTTCATATTCAAAACAGAAATATTTTTGTCCATGAGAAGGGGAGGGAAAGCTTTATGCATCAACCTTTTGCCTTAGCTGTGATCATTTATTTGCTGCAGTGAACTAAGAGAAAACTTGAAGTCTAATTAAAAAATGAATTACTGTTAATTGTAGAAACAAAAATGTCACTCTGCATAAAGACAAAAGCAACGCATCACATTCCCACAGCCAGAGAAAACCACCAGGAATATTTCCTGTAAGCCTGTTTTCTGTGCACCCACCCGTGTGCTGTGTATCGGACGTGGTAGCGTGCGTAAAGCTTTATTTCCTGTTCCTACTGTTTTACATTACACTGTGAGCCTTTCGCCCACTGTGAAAAGTTCCATTGTGTGGAAGTATAATTTACTTTACTACTATGTTCTTTTTGGATATTTAGGTGGTTTTAAATATTTTACTTGTATGAATAATGCAGGGTGCCTCTTTGTAAATGAATATTTAATAGTATCTTATATTTTTTATCAGATAGAGGACTAGAATTATGATTACTGAGTAAAGAATACAGGATTATCTTTAAAGCTAACTGCATATGTATGCGCATGTGCGCGCGCATGCTACAGGACAGAGTATCCACCTTGCGGGGTGTGTGATCGCTGCTATTACTCCCTGCTCAGCATTCACATTAGCATTACTATTGCTTTTTTTTTTTTTTGGGTGGGATGGGGGAGAATTTGATCCATCCGTTTAAGAAATATTAAGCACCTATTGTGTTATAGGCCATATTCTATGAAAGGGGGAGTATAGTAGAACTAAAACAAAGTCCTTGCTCTCATTAAACTTAACATCTAGCAAGGAAACTGGTAATAAGCAAATGCATAAATGCACAATGTCCATCATTATACGGTTGCAATGAGCTGTTACTACAAAAAGCATCGGTGAGTGGGGGGTGGAGGTGGTGAAATCTGCCACCAGTGATCTCTGAGGCCCCTTTTGGGTTCCTGGACAAGATGTACTCTTCATCTGGGCCCCTTTATTTTGTGGCTAAGCACGTTCATTTATTAGGTCATTATTCTGTTCTTCATAATCCCTCTAGGATTTGCAGTCCTTTATTACATGGCTGTCCCCAAATTAGTGCGGTGTTTTTATTCTTTTATTAGATTTATTCTAATAATTTGTATGCCACACAATTTACTTGAACAAAAGATTCAACATGGAGAGCCATGATTACTTGAGATTTTTGCATGTTTTCCTTCTGTTTTTTTGTTGTTGTTTCCTTTCAGTGGGGCTAAGGAAGAGTAAAGGAGCGATAGTACCTTCTTGCCATCTGTAGTGTTTGTCATTGTGTGATTAGAGGAGAAAAAGGAGATTTCTGAAAATCCTAACCGCTTCACATATTCGGAGTACACGTTGAACATGACAGATATAATTATGAGGATTGTGCAAAGTTCTCAGAACTGTGCCTGGCCCACAAAAAAGGCTCAGTAAGTTTTAGACGTCGTCGTTGTGATTGATTTTTTTTATGGTTATTTATCACTTGTATCTCTGAGAATTGCTCACAGACTCTTGGGCCAGATGAACTACATCCTAGGGTCACTTTCTTACTCAATTTTGCATAAGCACATTCATCAAACTGTTGTGTTCTCAGACATCCTAGCAGATCTGATTTTTGTCTCCTCTCTCTTAACACCTTCAGGTAAAGCCTTTTGATTTCTGGCTACAACCGTTCTCCCTCCCTTTCCCAAGACGGAGACTTGTTACACTCACACACGATTTCTCCTCTGCCCAGCTCTCCCGGTTCAGTGCCTTTCTGGTGACCTCTGTTACGTGGGACCTGCTGAGATGATGGATCTTCTTTTATGGTGGCACATTCCACAGGACTGTAATATTTTGTGTACCCCACCGGCAGGAGCGTCCTTCACCAGCTCTTCTATTATTGGGAGACTGGAAACATTTTGGAACATGTATTTTTTTACTTTGGTTCGGGAACTTTGCACTTTCTTGGGAGGATCTCCCCCATCTCACGCTCACACGCTCACAAATAAGTTCCCTCGGTGTTTCTTCTTCTTCCCCTTCCATTCTTCTCCCACATACCATGCCGGGGGATTCTCCGTGGGCATGTGGGGAGCTTGGCTTCCATTTTGGCTGCACGCTGGGATTGTCTTCCGCAGCTTAGAACATACTGTTGTTGGGTTTCTAGTCCCAAAGATTCTTTCTTAATCCCGCTGGGGCAGTGGTTATCCAAGTGTGCTTCTGTGTGTCCTCACAAGCCTTCTGGTTGATTCTGACGCATGCCCAAACGTAAGAACCACTGGTCTTGGGTGTGTGGCCTGATCCTGGGCCTTTAATGAGAGAATTGTCAGGGGCAGCCACTGTTGAGAATCCACTGGATCAGGTCATCTTAAGAAGTATTGGCATTTCAAAAGTAATCAAACCTTAAATGACAAGGGTTCTGTGCACACAGAAGTAAGACGTTTATTCATTTGTCCGCTTCTACTTGTGGACACATGGCAGGCTGAATTATCACACTGTCTCTGACTGAAGCTCAGCTTTCAGCGTTCTAGTATGAGACAGCTTTATTATCGATCCCTTGTGCCTTCTTCTGGAAAATTGTATATCATCGATAGAGCTTTGGCATGGGATATTGAGTTAGGCTGATTCTTGCATTTCGCTGCGTTCCTAATTAAGCCAGTTTGTATGAAAGACTTGACAGACGAGACTTGGAATCAAATGTATTGATTTGCATATTGATTTTCTTTGAAACTTGGGGTTGCCACTGCAGATCACCCCCGAGCAGCGTCTGCTTTGTTTTGATAGGAAAGATAGTTCAGGTGGTTGGGCTCATTGCTTAGGCTGTTAAATTGCAAAATAAAATAAAAGTTCAACATTTTCTTTTACAGCAGGTGGAGGAAAGGTTCAGATTCAAGTTCAAGTGACTAGACCGAGAGTTGACAGGATGCATTTATTTCCCCTGGATTCCACAGTTCTGTTTATCTCTAAAACATCCTCAGGCAATTCTATGGCGGTGCTTCTCTACTTAAACATACTTAGAATCCTCTGGAAGGCTGTGGAATACAGGTCCCTGCGCTCTACCCAGAGTTTCTGATTCAGTAGGTCTAGGGTCGGACAGCTGACTAGTGCCCAGGTGACTTGGCTTCTCCTGCTTCTGGTGGTGGGGCACACACATTTTTTTGAATCACTGTTCTCAAGCATTTTAGATTATACCTCATAGTACAACAGTACATTATTACATAGGGTATATCTGAGAGAAAATGCTAAAAATCATCTTCCAAAGGTTACCCAAGAATGTGTTTTAGCACAGGGTGTAGAAATATGCTAGAATGATTCCAAAACGTTTGCTCTAATTACAAATTTCATACTCTCCTTATTCCATTTGTAGCGAAGGGGCCCCGTAATAATATAAAATAGCTATCCAGCTCAGAGATTTGACCTTACCATGTCCCCTCACATCATGGGAATATTGTCTGCAGCGCTGAACTAACACCATTTTCCAGTTCATATCCCACAAGGATTTATATCAACTAGCAGTGACTAGCCATGTCTGTTTTCTGGGTCCGTGGCATCTACAGCGAGAGCACCCAAAATTAGATTGTGAAAATTTCCGTTGCTATGGAATGCTCTCCGCTTTAGCATGTCCAAATCTATCATGATAAGCCCATACACCACCGAAAAGGCAGCCTTTGTACATAAAAACCCTTAAGTTACATAAATCCTTTAAGAGGAAAAAAAGGAGATTCCTACATCCTACCTCCTAACTGCAAGGAATTTACCATGGAAGCTGGTAAATGCTATGAGCCAGGGCTACTTCTCAACCAGAACTGGTGGTTGGTCATTTTCTAAGTCCCCTCTGCCGGGCACAAGGTGGTGGTCAATAAATGTCAGCCGAACTTAGGGGGAAAGGGATTTTGGGAAAGTTCATTAAAGTGGGTCTGAGAATGGGCAGCTGTGGAAGCCCCGATGGAGGTGTGAGGATCTGGGGCAGTTGCGGATCGCTCCTGGGGCGACGAGGGCCTCCTCAGTCATTATGATTTCTGTTCCCATCCTACCTACAATCTCGCCTTGCAGTAAGCAATGTGTGGGGCCAGGCTTGTTTTTAAAACACAGTTTTCAGGGAATGTCCCTTTATAGCCAGTTCCTTACTTCAAGAAGCTGGTAATTCCTGGTGATACCAATGGGATGTTACTGAGGGGAAGAGAGATTGAATTTTTTTTTGTATTTATTTTTAGCTGAGACCTCAAGACACGGGCCCTGAGAGATTGCCTATTTCAATTGCAAATATAATTATATAGATGGTCATAGGGCTATATCATGATGTATATTTACTTCTTCTGAACTGCTTGGTGTGACTGCTCTAAGGTGACAAGTATTATTAGTGGTGCTGCTGTTTATGTTACTGGACTCTGCAGAGCCACGTGGACTTGGGAATAGCAGCAATTACTTGTGATTCTGCCCCAAATGTTGGTCTGAGGAGGAAGGGCTGGTGTGTGAGGCTGACGTGGTGGCCAAGTCTGTTTCATTTAAGGATGGGCTCCTCCATTCTCCCTACACTGGGCAAAGGAGACATTTTATTATTTCTAAAATTTTATTTTCTTACTGTAACATAAATTCATGCTCCTTGTAAAATAAAATAAAAAAGATGCCTGGCCTGGGTGACTCAGTGGCTGAATGTTGACTTATGAACCAGGAGATTATGATTCGATTCCTGGTCAGGGCACATGGCTAGGTTTCAGGTTCGATCCCCAGTAGAGGCATGGAGGAGGCACTTGATAATATATCAGTTATATCCTTCTTTCTCCTTCTTTCTTGCCCTCCCTTGCTCTCTCTATAATCAATACACACACACACACACACACACACACACACGACAATACAGAAAGGAATAAAGAAGAAAATAAAAAATAAATCACATGACACCCAATCACTTTGAGGTGACTCTTTAACAATGTTGGTTTTTATCTTTCTAGATTTTAAGTATATCCTTGGCCCTACCAGTCAAAAGGATTGGATTGAGCTTTATTTTCCACAATTTATATTTAAGAACAATAAATTTCCTTGCAGTTCCTACATATTAAATTAATATTTTTAATAATATGTTTCTTAGCCCATTAGTCCCATGGAGATGCTGATGTGGTGCCTAACTCTGCTGAAACATACAGTTCATGGTTTGAAAGACTTAACAGCTAGCAGGGAACTATCACTACCTTTGGCTTCATTGGAAATTATGAGAGCAGATTGATTGAAGAGGGTAGGAAAATGTGAGCCCATTGGCCCTTGAATGTCCCAGAGTTCTGAGAAATTTTCCTCTAAGAGGATGAGGAAACTGGAAATGCAGAAGGGGGTTATTGTTGGCCTATTCACTCAGCGGACATCTGTGCTGACTCTGGGTCAGGCACTGGTGTCCCAGGGATGAAGGAGATGCAGCACTACTCACAGTGGTGGGCATAGCCATGTGCACAAGTTATGATTGGGTGTGATGATTCTATTTCGGGGATTTTAGAGAGAGAGCTGTGGGACTGCAAAGGATCTGATACAGTGATTAATTCTTCCTGGAGGCACTACCGGAGTATATCAGATCCTTTTCTCTTGCAAATGAAAACAACATAAACTTAAACAAAAAACAAAATCCTGCCCCTTCCAAAACCCAGTGATTCAAATGGTGTCATTAAAAATATGCCTCTTGTTTTCCTTGTCTTGACTCTTTCTTCCTCGGTAAAGGCTCTATTTAAAAAAAAATATTTTATTGATATTTTACAGAGAGGAAGGGAGAGAGATAGAAAGCTAGAAACATCGATGAGAGAGAAACATCGACCAGCTGCCTCCTGCACATCCCCTACTGGGGATGTGCCCGCAACCAATGTACATGCCCTTGACCGGAATCGAACCCGGGACCTTTCAGTCCACAGACCGATGCTCTACCACTGAGCCAAAATGGTTTTGGCAAGGCTCTATTTTTTTGAAGGTCTTTCCATGTGATGGTCTGCTATTCCCCCATCCTATAGCTGCAGGATGACTTTATCAGATTATTTTGTCCAGGCCTCTTTCCTAGCAGTGGGGAGGAGCTCTAGGGAGAAAGTGTTCTGGACCAGCTGGTATCACCTGTCCATCTTTGAACCAGTCCCTGTGTCCAGCATTTTCATTGGATAGGTTTAGGTCACATGACCTTTCCTAAGGCCTCCCTTGAACGCTATGTGCTGAGAGTGGGGAAGGGTTGTGTCCTAAGCCAGCAGGAATGGATGCTGGTAGCTGTCCACTACTGGAAGGGCTTCCCTGGAGGTGACACTTGGCTCGCACTTTGCAGGATGAGTGGTCCTTCTTGCCACGTAAAGGCTTTGAGTGTCCGGGGAACGATTTAGGTGGCGAGTTAGAGAATGCGAAAGAGAAGTCAGATGGGGTGAGGCCACAGAGGAGACATGAATCCAAACTGTGAAAGGCCTTTGAGACTACACCAAGGAACTTGTATGACGGTGCCAATGGAAGCTTTTAATGGCTAAAGGATATGTTAGTTTTGACTCTTAGGAAGGCAGCTCTGGTGAACAGGACTGAAGGTGGATTTGAATGGGGGAGAATCTGGCTTTGTCACAAGTAGGTATAATTCTATTGAGGGTGGAACACTCCATTTGCCAACTCCAGAATGGAGGCCTGGGGCACCTGGCTGAGGTGTGGAGAAACAAATGCCAGTGGATTAACAACTTCTGTCATCTGAACGGGACAGAGGGTGGTGAGGTACAGCTTATGCATTCAATGACTCTGATTGCAAATGAGGGATTATTACAGTTTTAACCCCCTACCGTTTTTTCCCCCAAAAAGAAAAATAAATTTTTAACAACTTGCACGTTCCTTATGTACTTGTTTACTTATTACCATCATCACTTTGTTATTTGTTGACAGTAGACTAGGATAATCATATGTCAGTATGGCTCTCCTTATATATCAGTGAAGCAACGAAACATTGCCACTTGATCCAATAGAAGTAGAACATACACATATCTTTTAAAGTAAGAAATTCCTCCCTAAACGTGTCTTCCTGAGAGTGTTCTGGGAACTGAACAGTGACTGGTATTCCCTGTGGTAGTGGCTGTCACATGGCCCCTGCTCTTTGGACTTGAGATATAAATTTTCATCAAATTTCTCTTGGCTCGAGTTTTAATGCATAATAAGAAATGTATTTGATTGAACTATATACTCTTGGTGTATGGATGACTAGATTAATTTATAGTGCTATTAATCTGTTGCCCTTCATCAGCTGTAAATTCAATTTCCTGCATTAAGGTATAATTCTAGAGGGGATAGGATAAGGACAGATTTCAGGCCATGAATATCAAGTTGTTAAAGCTGAATGTGCGAATGACTGTGAGGAACAAAATGAACTAATGGACTTTTTAAAAGTAAATATTTTAAGATGGACAGCCACTTAGTACCTTCTTTAAATGTATGAACGTAAGTGGTGAAACCAGACTCTTTGAGATCTGATTCCTCTCTACCTTTTTCAGCTGCTTCTGTCGACATTGGCCTGCTTCTACTTAATTTCTCCTGGCACATTTTGTTCCTCCCCCCCCCCCCCCACTCACCATTTTCCAAAGGCCAATTCATTGGCCACTGCTAGGAGGCATTTATTGATGCCCCCTCCCTCCCTCCCTTCCTTCCTATCCCTTAAACGTGCGTCCATTATTTCCCTCACCCTGCTTGACTGAGATGATTTGTTTGTCCACTTCTTTCCTCCACTTGATGGTGAGCTTATTTGTGAGGTAGGGTATAGTCTACTCTGGTGGGAGATCCATAAATGCCTGCTGGACTGATTGAATGCCAGTGTCACAGGTATCTCAGGAGACTCTCTGGGCCTTAGTGTACGGCAGCAGAAAAACACTGAGATTAGCTCCTTCCCCAGCCTCCTAATGCCAGGGGCACGAAAGGCCTCCGTGTGAAAGGGTTTCTAAGTTGAGGGGTTTCCGAGGAGTCCAGTGGCCTCTTCATTGATTGTTGGCTGATTTGAAGCAGGCACGGTCACTTGGGACATGGCTGAGTAGATCAAGGGGGTGTTACTCACTGCCAGGAACGCCGTGCTCTCCCCAGGTGCCGGGGAACGTGCTCTGCCTGCTGCTCGCTGCAGTGGCGGCCCAGGGTCAGGGCCTCTCATTGCTCATGCTCTGTGTGGGGCCTCCCGTGGGTCACGTGCTGGTGTTTTCTTCATTAGAGTGTTGCCAAATGGAAATTACGTTCTGACTGTTACCAAGGCGTAGTAATGTGAACCTCTGTACGCAAAATGAGTTATGAGTTAGCCCAAACCCAGGTGTAGGCATAGAGCCATTTCTCCACTCCTGACTTTAGCATGGGACTGGGGCAAAATCCTGGCTTGATAACACCCTGCTGTCGTCAGAGAGAGAGCTTCCCTGGTCACCCTGTATGAAGTGGCACTCCATCACTCCCCATCCCTTACCCTGCTTTAATTTTCCTCGTACCACTTACCACCGTCTCTGGTCAGCGTCTTCCGCTGGCTTCCATTTGTCTTGGAGCGGAACCCCGACGCCTCGCCATGGCCTGCTGACCCTGTGGGATCTGCCTCTGCCTTTTTCTCGGCTGCCATGGCCCTTCCACTCCTACTCATAAGCTCCGTCACACTGGCTGCTGCTGCTTCTCAAAAGCGGGAGCCAGTTGCTGCTGCAGGGCCTCTGCATGTTCTTCCTCCACACGTTTGAATGGGTGATTGCTCCTCGTTACTCACATTTCAGCTTCACGGTCCTTCCTCATAGAGGCCGCCCCCCTATCGATAGTGGCCCCGTTCTCTGCTCTCTCATCCCATTTTATTGCCCTCATGGCACACACCTGCTTTCTGAAATTATCCTGAAGTGTCTCTTTAAGTGCACCTCCTTACACTTAATGCAGGGTTTATGAGGGAAGTCTTTTTTTTTTACTTGTTTCTTGCTCTGTCCTCACTCCCCAAATGATGTCTGAGTTTTGTTAGGTACACCTTAAATATTTTTGAAATGAATGAATGAAGCCCATGTGACTTAGAGTTTATCTCAATAAAAGGAGTTTGTGTTCATAACCGAACCACAGAAGGCATTGGAGGAGGAACTCCGGACCCAAACTCAGTCTTTCTCACTCCATCGGGGAGGATAAGGTTAGGTCCTTTTAATATCAGAATATAGGGGGTCAGTTATTACTGTGGAGGAGGGCATTATAGCTAAAGGTAAGGGATAATCCACAGATCAGCCACTCAGAATTTGAGGTGAAGGGGAGAGAGAATTGGAGAGTTGTTAAGGAGGCAGTTAATTGATTACCTCTGCCAATATTTGAAAATCCACCATTAGCCTCTTGCGCCTCCTTTTCAGCTCTATGCTTGTCCACCTTCGCTCTTCTGGCTATCTTAAGCTGCAAAAAGTAAGATGAGTGGCCACAGGACAGGATTTTGCCCAGTTAGTTTCTAAGGCAGAGTCACAACCTCTCGAATACCTTCGGGGGGCCAGAGAAATAGCAGAAATGGGTGCATTTCTGTGTGCCAGGAAGTAGAGTGGTGGCCAGGTGAGCTGGAGAGGATATTCCACTGTTAGGGGCGCCCAGTGAAGACAAGAGAAGTCAGCAGCCAGATTGGGCCCTTGGCTGGGCAGCCTGAACGCTTCCGATTTTATGACTATGACTAGAGAGGCCTGTTGTGGGAAGATTTCTGCAAGAACAGGAATCTTCCTCTCAGGCTTCCCTCCTGCCAGCACCACCTCTCTTGCCCCTCCCTCTGCCCCACGCTTTCCTTCCTGCAGCCACCTTGCTTTCCACTTTCTCTCCCTCCTCTTTCACTCCTCCCTTCCTCAGTGTATGCAAATTAACTGCTATCTTTGTTGGGTTAGTTTGCATACTCACTCTGATTGGCTGTGGGCGTAGCAAAGGTACGGTCAATTATCATTTTCTCTTTTATTAGTGTAGATTCTTAACCAACCAGTGCAAGTTTCCTATATGCAAAAACTTGTTAACTTCAGTTCAGTGTCTGTTAATGTAAGATTTTGGTGTATTCCAAACTAAATTGATTCATGTGGGTGAATAAGAGCATCCTAATCACCCATTTTATTTCCTTCTTTTACTTAAGGACTTGTACCTAATACATTGTGGTCAATTAATCAGAATTAATGGTAAATTATTTGCTATGTTGTTATTTTCTCAAAATCCCAAAGTTCCTGTTTCCTTAGTATTATTTATGGATCGTTTACATAGATGTTCTCCTAGAAGTATATTTGAATAGAATATTTGGAAATATCTAGTGCTGTTTAAAAGAGGCTATCCTGTTGCTAATTATTTCTAATAATGAAATTATTATAGGAGCATGTCTGTTTAAAAGAAGATTAAATTACCCATTATCTGGTGATCAGTTGGAAGGGAGAGAGTGTATCAGACAAATGGTAATAGTAAGTTAGTTTTCTGGGGAAATTTCAGAATATATTTCTCTTCCTGCTCCGTGGGTACCCAATGTAGGAAGTTTAAAATGATTAGCTGGAACTGTGGTTTATAACGACAAATTCATATCAGGCAAGATTTGTACTGGATAAATTACCTATCTATGAATTCAGATGATTTAAAAGTGAATTAATTGCCGTTAGGATTGCAATGCCAATGGAAGGAGGCTTGGTGACACGGATCAACACTGGCCTCAGGCAAGCCATTGGCTCTCTAGTAAACAACTCCTGTCCCCTGTACAGATAGTTCATTCCAGCAAGAGACTTCCGAGTCCAGTGGGAGTTATTGACCTGGGATAGACCTGTCCCTGGGCACTTCTTTAAATTTAGCTCTATCTGAGAGTAGCTGGGTCCTGATAGCTAAGTGCCATTGAGTAGCCTTCATGACATGGTGTGCGGTGTGAGAGCATTAGTACATAACAAACAGTATATATCAACCAACCTTCTATTATTACCGCTTTTCCCACTTAAGGTTTAGCAACTGGGACTGAGAGGTGAAATTAAACTGACCTTTCACCCCAAGACTTCTCTTTGCAGTAAAGTTAAGGCATAGTGATGGGCAAGATGATCTACCATTAGGATAATAATCAAGGTACATGAAGGAGTTACACAATTTTTCTTTTAAAAAATAGTTTTATTGATTTTAGAGAGAGTGGAAGGGAGAGGAAGAGAGAGAAACGTTGATGTGAGAGAGAGAAAAATCGATCCGTTGCTTCCTGTACATGCACCGACTGGGGCTCGAACCCACAGCCTGGGCATGTGCCTGACTGAAATTGAACCAGTGACCTTTCGGTTCACAGGATGAAGCTCAACCAACCAACTGAGCCACGCTGGCAGGGCAGAGATACATATGTTTCAATATGCTAGTTCCTCACGTAGAGTGCTGTCTGATGAGGCACACTCTTCTGAGCCCTGGCTTCACTGCCAGTCCTTCGGCACCTGCGTTAGAATCAGCCTGGGAGCATGTGGACTGTGCAGACTCTGGAGTCCTGTGTCAGGCCCGCTGGTGGGAATCACCATGGGGGAGGGCTCAGGGGTCTGCATGGGAACAGGTATGCATATGAGGAACAAGCTAGTCTTCCTCCACTAAATTCTCATTTATCTCCTTCATCTTTGCGTGACCCACATGGGTGAAGGTTTTATTCCTCTTACATTTCCAGTGAGTCCTACAGAGCTGGGACTAATGATGCTGTTGACTGAATGAACGCATGAGTGCACTTCTACTTCATTTGCTTCCTTCACTGACCAGGGATGTGATATAATGAGATTATGCTTTTGGTTTTAAACAGCAATGTAACATAGGGGAAAAGAGTAAAACTAGCCCATTTTAGGAAAGACACTTCAAATTCGAAAACATGACATGTTAAATAGGTTGGCCTTTTTTTTTTTTAAGTGCAATTAGGTGAAATTGCACAGTCTGGCACAAAATAGATCTTCAACAAATATTAGTTGAATAAATAAGTGAATTAGCAGATTATGCCTGTTACTAAGTGGTAGTTTTCTGGGGTTTTGAGCACTTCCATAGGGGGCATGGTACTATAGGCTGAATGTCTGTGTTCTCTTAAAATTCATATGTTGAAGCCCTGAAATCCAGTGCAGTAGAATTTAGAGGCGGGTTTTTGGGAGGTGATTGGGTTTAGACCAGGTCATGAGGGTGGGAAGCCATGATGGAATTGGTGACTTTATGGGAAGAGAGATGATCTCTCTTCTGCCATGTGAGGAGAGAACAGGCAAACCAGGAAGACAGCCCTCATAAGCAACCATATCAGCCAGCACCTGGTCAGACCATGCCTCCAGATTCAAAGCATTAGCCTCCAGAAGCATAAACAATAGATACCTGTTCCTTAAGCCATCCAGTCAATGGTGTTTTGTTATAGCAGCCTGGGCTGACACGTGGCCATGGGTAAGACTGGAAAGATAACATCACCCCATGGGTCAGGGTTTGGGTCTGCTTTCTTCCGTAATCTTCAGAGTCCTGACCCATTGCAGGGGCTAAATAGATGGTTATTGAAAGATTGACTGTGCTAAGGCTTTAGCCCCAAGCAGAAACTGCAGCTTGGCAGCTTTCTACATCCGATGACAGGGCACACTGTGAGGAGCAGGTCAACTCTGTGCCCTCAGAGCTCTGAGCCAGCCCTGCTTCCAGGGGTGAGTCTTGGGACAGACTCTGTCCGGGTCCCCTTAAAGGTGAGAGAGGACTTGAAAGAGAGAGGGGATGTGGTGTGAAGGATGCGACACGCCAGGTGGACTTCATAGCCACTCTACTGTGTGTGAGCTTTGGGGACGTGTGGCTCCAGCGGTCACAGAGCTCTTTGTAGCCTTCCTCCTGCAACTCATGGGTGCGGGGAAGCTGTTGTCTCTGACGATATGGGGCCAGCAGCAGGTTAGTTAAGGTGGGTGGACAGCCAAGGAGCACAGACCAGGAAATAGTTTGGAGTAAAACGTAAGCAAATCTGTTCTGGAGACCCACCACCTTAGGCAAATTCTCAAGTCACCCCAGCGAGTCAGCGTTGGTCTGTCCATCTACAAAATGGGGCTGATCATGGGGTGGCATCTGTCCCCTGTGATTGTGGAATACTTGGGACAATGCACATGGAAACACTGTATATCGATGTCCTCTATCAGTGCTAACTTATCCTGTTGACTTTCTGGCTGTGTTCAGTAGGCAACAACGGCCTACTGAATGGTAGACACTGTATGCAGGGAAAAGTTGGATGTGCTGTTATTTAATTACTTAATATGAAGCAGATAAATGAGTGTTTTAAGAAAAGAACCAGCAGACCATGATGGGGGTTCAAAGGAAGGGAAAAAAACAGCCTTTCGATTTCTGAGAGGAGTTGAAATGCTTCATCGAGGACAAGACTGGATGGGATTCTTATGGAAAAAGAAATCTCAGGGGAGGCGACCACCAACAAACAGGACCAGGCAATCAAGAGATGATGGAGTAAAACGTGAGAGTGTTGAAGAATCCATGTGGGATATTGATGTGGGGGCAGCAGGAGATGAGACGGGAAAGGTAGCCAGAGTGAGGCTGTGCAGGTGGAGACCTGATGTGTCAGTAAAGGGGACCATTACAAGGCAGTTGGGGAAGGATGTTGGGATATGTAAGAACAGGGTATTGGGCAGGTGGGAGGAAATGGGTGAATAAGAACATATATGTAATACCTTAACTAATAAAGAAATTTTAAAAAATAATTATTTTTCAATTTAAAATAAATAAATAAAGAAGAGTCAAAAGAACAAGTATAACTATCATTATGACTAACATTATTACTAGACATGAAAAGACTATCAGACAGTTTTTTTTAAGTTTAACATCCATTTGTGGGATAGCTGTCTGCCTTTGATGCGGGAGGCATCTCATCCTTGAAGAGTCTTTGTGAGTGCTGTAGGCGGAGGCAGGCATCAAAGGCAGGAGTAGAAGCCCATTTGCACTTAGGTGCCTGAGTTTATTTATTTTTTCTCCAGCAAACACAATTGTATGTGAGACGCTAATAAAGGTAACAAAAGAAACGTCACTCAAGGAAGGACTATGTACAGTTGTTACCTCCCTTCTGGGAGGGCTAATTTCTTCCCTCCAGAGGTAAAGGAGCATTTGACTCTGAGAGTATTTGTAGCATTTTTATTAGGATTTTTGCTGAAACTTAAAGCTATATTTATAGGTTTTGAGAGGATCAAACTCTTTTGGGGGCATTTTTCCCCCCTGAATTAAGGTTTTGCTCCAACTCCTGGGTGTGTTGCTGACACTCTTGGTAAAAATTCCAAAGTGGAGGCAGCTTCGCTCCCTCGTTAATCAGGGTGTTTAACGCAAGGTCTTAATGACGTGATATGTGACCACACTGCAACTGTTACGCCATATGGCACCTGCTTGCTGTTTTTTACGGTGAAGGTATTTATGCTTTTAGGTTCCTGCAGCACCAAGCTACCTCTGGAAGGATGTCCCAAAGCACTTTCAGGGGCACCGGGTGGTACTTCATACCCTTACCCAACTTCCTTGGGCCCAGTCTGTGCCTGGGGGAAATCAGCACCCAGCACATGTCTGCAGTGAGATGCGATGGCACAGAGCAGGAGAGAAATGTAAGGACTCACCTTGAGACAAAGTGAGACCTCGAGGCTGTCATCCAGAGCTCTTTTGTGGAAAAGAGGTGGAAAATGACATTTTCGATGGCTTCTCTTTATGTGGATAGATTTGGCTTAAACAAACAAACTTGAGAATTGAAAGCGCCAGGTGAAAAAACATAGTATATATGGGGTACATTTTTATGTTAGTAATAAAAATGAGAGGTGTTAATGCATCCAACTTTTTATGTGCCAGACACAGCACCTTTACCGGCAGGCAAATGCGTGCCCATGTGCCCTTCCGTGAGAGACATGGAGACATCCCTGTATGTGAGATATGAGAAGAGACGTCTTTACCAGACTCCCCCTCCCCCACAGCGAGTGTCATATATGCTGCATCCCTTGGATCATTTACATACATATGTCCTGCCATGTGCATCGCTTCCCTATGATGGGAGGTGTGCCCGGAGTGGCTTGTTCGTCTCCATAGGGCTGAAGCAGAACTATTGGACAGATGATATGGCATGGATGCAGAACAAAGGGTTCAGCTGTCGGTAGACATCAGGATAGTCTTGTCAGCGCTTATCAGATGGTAAAAACCTCGGGAGCAGTGATTCTCAACTAGAGGAGCTATTAAACTCCACCCAAGGGGACTGTGGCATGTCTGGGAGCATTTTTTATTGTTGCAGCTGGTGAGGGATGCTACTGGTCTCCAGTGGGTAGAGGCCAGGGACATCACTGAATATTCTACAATGGACAAGACATCCCCTTTTCTCCCCCACAATCCTCCCCCAAATGTCAACTGTGCTGCTGTTGATTACAGCTCTAGAGTGAGCCTGATGCTGGATTCCTTGCAAGAGGAAGGATTGGCCAGCAGCGTCCTCTTTCCCATCCTTCTCCAATGCAGCATTTAGCATCTCCTCTAAATAAATGTCACACAATAGTTAAAGAAATTATTTGAAGAAACACCAATTAACTAGCCTGTACAGTGGAATCTAATAAATGTGCCATTTTATTAGATTTGTTGAATAACCCTACAATGCTGAGGGCAATATTACTATATTCCAGAAAGCAGGAAAGAAAAAAAAAATCCAAACCTCTGCTTTCAAGTGAATACATCTCAGATTTATTGATTTATTTATGATTTATTTATTTATTTATTTTTATTTATTTCCTCTCAGTGTTATTTAGAACCAAATGACTTGGCAATCAATACCTTACAACATGGTTTGTTTTCTGGAAGCTGGCAATAAACCTTCTGCACCTAGAAAGGGCCTAGGAACTTACATTTTCTTAGTGACATTACAAAGCCATCGATGTAAAAGCATTGAGAAATATAATGATCTCAAGCCTAGTTATGATGGAGAGAATGAGCTCGTTAACCCGTGCATGGAGTGCTTCCTGCCGAGCAGCTGCACGAGAGAGGAGGTGCTGTCATGTGCAAAGAACTACAGCTTTGCCACTGAGGTCGCCATCTGTGCGGGGGACACACTACTCTGGGAATGTAAATCTCCTGGACTTCAGGGCCTGACGTGGTAGCTAGGATGGTGTTTCCTTACCTACTTGGTTGATTTTTTTTTTCAGGTCCAACTGTAAGGTCTGATCTTGATTCTATAGACCATTCATTTTGAAATCAATGTAGGCTCTGTTCTAAATACATTACGTATATGAACTCCTTTGTGCATTAGGAATCTCTCCATTTTATAGACAAGGAAACTCAGGTGTAGGGAGACAATTGCTCATGATCACGTTAGGGCTGAGCTTGGATTTGAACCCAGAGTCTATCTGTTATGATGTGCAACCCCTCTGTGCTAGTGTGTGGTCGGGTAGCCTGGTGAACATGGCTTTGGAGTTGGCTGGGATCCAGACACTGCAACCTCCTTGCCATGTGTTCTAACCTCTTTAAGCCACAATCTTCTTATTTGTAAACCAGAAGTAAAATAATATGCCTTCAGTGTGTTACAAATATCGTGGGTCCTCAGTATTTGCCGTAGTTAGGGTTTATATAATCACAGCAAATACTGAATTGGCAAATACTGACCAGAAGGCTCCCAGGGGAAATACAGGGTAAGTTCCCGTGAGCCTTAGATCACGACATTTTTGTTAACCAATGGATGCATAACCTTGTTTATGCCTGTTTCTACTTAAAGCCACCTCATTTAATATATATTGTTGACTCATTAACATTGAAATCATGGTCAACAGCACTGCCACTTATGCCTGACCAAAGCTCATCTAGCACATGTATGTTTTCCACAAGCACATCACTGCCTTTCTTCACCTGGGAACACTAGAGAGGATGTCAGCACTATGCTTGGGTCATTTTAAGCTGTGAAATCACCAAAACAATGCAAGAGAAGTGGTGGTCAATAAATTGTGAAAAGGACACTTATGAACACATGAGAACTGAAAGAAGGCAGAGCGTCACCTTGTTTGATTTCAGGCAACTCACAAGTCTCTCTGCTCTGTACATGTCTGGGAATGACTACAAAAGTTACATGAATATTGTATTGATTTTGGAGTTACAAATAAAGTTTAGCGAGCAGGCTAATTTGCATATCTGTGAAGAATGGAGATGGATTCTCTATACCCTCAAGGTAATAATTACATATAAACTAATGTGTACATATAGTGCTTAGCCTGTTACCATGAGTACATGGAAAATACCCAATATGTGGAACTACTTTTATTATTTTTAAAAAGGTATGCCAAGAATCAGGTTCCTTTTGGATGGTTTCTCGCTGACCCTTGTGGCCTTTGAAGGTTCTTATCCAGATGAGAGGGTGTGACTGAGGAAGCAGCTTTTAAGGAGGCTACACTTGGTTTATCTGCTTTCCTCTTTTTTAAAAAAATATTTTGATTTTTTTACAGAGAGGAAGAGAGAGAGATAGAGAGTTAGAAACATCAATGAGAGAATCATCAATCAGCTGCCTCTTGCACACCGCCTACTGGAAATGTGCCCGCAACCCAGGTACATGCCCTTGACCGGAATCGAACTCGGTATACCTTTCAGTCCGCAGGCTGACACTCTATCCACTGAGCCACACCAGTTTCGGCTGCTTTCCTCTTTTTTATCCAAAGTTTGGTTTTTAATTACAGAAATAAACGGATATGAACAAAAGACCATATGAGATATGATCTACACTGATAAAAGAGAAACACGCAAATTGACCATCACTCCACTATGCCCACAAGCCAATCAGAGCAAATATGCAAATGAAGCCAACAAATATGGCAGTTAATTTTCATAGGTAGGCAATGAGTGAAGACTGAATACAGCATAGAAGGAAGAGGGAGGGAAAGTGGAAAGCGGGGCTGGGAGGGAAAACGTGGGGCAGCAGCAGTGGGAGGGAAGTCCTCCTGGGTGGGCTTTGCTCAGGCCGCAGGAAACCCTATTCTTGCAGGAATCTTCCTGCAACAGGCCTCTAGTCTATGTATATAAACAGGCATTTAGTCTATGATGCACACTGACCACCGGGGGAAGATGCTCCAACCAGTAGGTTAGCTTGCTGCTGGGGTCCGGCTGATTGGGACTGGGTGAGATGGGATGAACATGCCCTAGAGCCCTTTTGTGGTCCCTTCCCAGCTGATCAAACTCCTGAAGTCTCTCCCTGGCCCTGATTGGCACCAATTAGGACTGGGCGAGATGGGCTGAACATTCCCTGGATCCCTCCCATGGTTCCTCCCTGGCCCTAATAGTGCACTAGTGAGATCCCAGATTGTGAGAGGGTGCAGGCCAGGCCAAGGGACCCCACTGGCACATGAATTCGTGCACTGGGCCTCTAGTTATAATATAATGTGATCAGCTTGTTATTGAATTTTTAAAAAACAAATAGACCAAATTTATCCTTCAAAGCAATGACCTTGGAAGAGTGTATGATAATTCCATGTATGTGGCAATTGCTCAGAACATTTTAAAAATTGAATTTATGATGGTGACATTGGTTAATAGAAGTATATGGTTTCCAAATGTACAATTCTATAATACATCATCTGTATAGTATATTGTGTGTTTACCACCCCAAGTCAAGTCTCCTTCTATCACCGGTTATCCTCCCTTTACCTTCTATTCCCCCCCCCCCCCACTACCTCCCCTTCTCTCTGATAATCACCATACTATTGTCTGTTTCTATGAGCTTTTTTGTTTTGTTTTGTTTAATCCCTTCACCTTTTCATCCCCTCCCCTCTGACAGCTGTAAGTCTGTTCTCTGAATCTGTTTCTATTTTGTTAGTTAGATTCCACACGTAAGTAAAATCATGTGGTACTTGTCTTTTTCTGACTGGCTAATTTCACTTAGCATAATACTGAGAGGGTCCATCTATGCTGTTACAAAAAATAAGATTTCCTTCTTTTTTATGGCCTAGTAGTAGTCCACTGTGTATATGTACCACAGCTTTTTTAAAAAATATATATATTTTTATTGATTTTAGAGAGGAAGAAAGAGGGAGGGAGAGAGGGAGGGAGGGAGGGAGGGAGGGAGAAAGGAAGAGAGAGAGAGAGAGAGAGAGAGAGAGAGAGAGAGAGAGAGAGAGAGAAACATCAATGATGAGAGAATCATTGATCAGCTGCTTCCTGCATGCCCCACACTGGGGACTGAGCCCATAACCCGAGCATGTGCCTTGACAGGAATCGAACCTGGGGCCCTTTAGTCCACAGGCTGACGTTCTATCCACTGAGCCAAATCGGCCAGGGCACCACAGCTTTTTAATCCACTCCTCTACTGATTTTTACCTGCTTTCTTTACTTCAGGGTGTGAGAAGATTGCCAAGAGGCGGAATACATTGGCTATGGGGGGAGTATATGGTAGAATGAGAGAAGATGGGAAGGCTAAATTCAGCCCTCCACCTCTCCCTGCATCAAAGGGTCCCTGCTATGTAGTCCATTGTCTTAGCCATTGCTCCTCGAAGTCTGATCTCCAGACCAGCATGCAGCTTCAACATTACCTAGGCACTTGTTAGAAATGAAAATTCTCTTCCAGGTTCCCCTGAATCAGAAACTGTGGATGGGTTCAAAGTCTGCTGGGACCCCTACAACAGGCTGAGGCTGAGAACACTGCTCTGATTAAACGTGGTCTCAAGTTACTGAAATTTGATAGCTGAGTGCTTTGCAGGCTGCCAACCCCTGTGAGGCAAGCCCGCAGTACTTCTTTTGTGATGGTTACAACTGGCATGGATTTTTCTGGCATTGTCTGGGACCCAATCCTTTTGTTAAAAAAAACAACATCCGCCCCCTGTTTGGTTTATGATAATTTCTGAAACTTCTCTATTAGGGCTCAGCTTCTTATTTAATGATGGATGGCAGAGCTTCCTTCTCATTGCGAATTCGTTTTTATGCGAATGCCTCCAGCCTCCAGAAAGATGCAGCACAAGAATGGATTTGTCTTCCGAGTTCTAAGGCACAGGGATTGTCAAGGTTTTCCTTTCATTTGCAGAAAGCTCGGGCCATTTCATGTTTTTTTCTCCCCCACCTGTCCCCTAACAGGTATTATTCCATAACGCAGGCTTTTCAGGTTGATGATACTGTGACTATTTTGAAAATCTCCTTCTTGTCAAGTTATTCATTCATTCATTTATTTCACAAATATTTATGAAACCGAGCTCTGTGCGGGGCACTCAGCTGGATGCTGGAATCCACTGCGGAGCGTGACAGAGATGGTGCTTGCCCTCATGGAGCACGCCAGCTGGTGGGGACAGATGCTCAAGACTCATACAAAGTAATGAGGACTTTGGGAAAGGCTATGAAAGAAGCACAGGAAGCTTCTGTGCTCCGAGAGAGGACACAAAATAAATAAAACCTGGTCAGGAAATGTGTCTGTGTGCTTGACATTTGAGTAGACATTTTAGCAGCTGAGTACGAATTAGCAAGGCAAAGGTAGGTGGGACAGGGGAGGTATGAATGTGTGTTAAGGTCTTCAAGAGTAATTCTGATATTTTGGCTTGAAGGTACCAGTGGAGTATTCAAAACTATATACCCTATAGGCAATTGGAACCCTATCTGATGTCCTGGGATAGATCTGGCCTGGTAATATTGATCGGGAAGGTTTCAGCGTATGGATAATATAGAAAGATTAGAGAGGTGATGAGAACGTTGAGAAAGAATGAGTCAATTGAGACAAAAAACAATGGTATGAATGAAGGCATGCATAATGGTGGCATTTAAAGGAGGGGAAAAAGAAGAGACGTGGGAAGGTGACAGAAGCAGCAGCTGGAGAGGCAGAAGGGAAACAGGAGAGGGTGTGGGTGCCTTAGCCAGCGCCCTGCTGCTTCCTCCTATCTCTGACTGGTCCTCGGTCAAGTATTTTGTTCAAGGAAACAGCTGTCAAGGAAAATGGGGACAGAGTTGTATTCATTATGTTAGCAACAAGGACCTGCCTCATTGATAACCTTGGCAAGAATATTCCCAGTAGAATCGTTTTATTTAATACTTTGTATTAATGGAAGTTTTTTATATGTACACAAAACTAATAGGATAGCATAATAAATTAGAGGCACGAAATCCATGCAAGAGTAGGCCTTCCTTCCCCCCCCAGCTGCTGGCACTGGCTTTCCTTTGGCACCCAGGACCTGGGCTGGCTTCCCTCCGGCCACCAGGTGGCACCTGGGACCCCGGCTTCCCTCTGGCCCTGGCTTTGTCTGGAATGACATCTGGGAGGATGTCCAGCCTAATTAGCATATTACCCTTTTATTATTATAGATGCCCACAATCCTATAATCTAGCCACAACAGTGATCATCATTTTTGCATTCTTTAGAGTCCATTTATTGCATCTTTTTAAAATACTTTTTTATTAATTTTAGAAAGAAAGGGAGAAAGATAGAGAGATAGAAACATCCATGAGAGAGAAACATCATCGATCTGCTGCCTCCTACATGCCCCCTACCATGGATCAAGTTCACAACCCGGGCATGTGCCTTAATGGGAATTGAACCAGTGACCTCTTGGTTTATAGGTCGACACTCAATCCCTGAGCCACATGGGCTATTCTATCTTTTTCACATTAGTGTCTAGCATAGGGCCTGACACACTGGAAGCAGTCAGTAAATATTTGTGGAATAACTAAATGAATAAATATGAGTCAAAAGATTTAATGTACTGTGTAGAGATGCATTGCTCTCCTCAAAAAGGATATAGTCTGGTGGATTGGAGCAGACGTTAAGGCCACGGAGTTAGGTCCAAACAAGCAAAGGATGTGGATTTCTGTGCTGTTGTAACAGATCCAAGGAACCTTTGTATGTCCACTTCACCCTTCACTCCTATGATAGGTGAGGGACAATGGGACCAGCACAGTTTGAGTTGGATTTCAGTTCTGACTCCACCGTTGGCCCTGCTGTGAGATTTTGGGTTAATCATTTAACTTCTCTGAGTCTCAGTATCATCATAACATTTCCATGGAAAAAATGAAAAATAATCCTTTAGAATTCATTGAGTCAACTTTTAAAGGAAAACCTTTTCAGTCAGTTTGGGATATAATGAAATATTTGAAATATCGTTCAGGTTTATATATTGTTTTGCTCTCTTGGAGGAGCAGCTTGAGGCAATGTCTTTAGCTCCATTCATTCATCTCTTCATGGTTTATTAAATAGAGGAGACGGCAGGGGTAATTAGAAGTGGATGTACAGCCGAAACTGGTTTGGCTCAGTGGTAGAGCGTCGGTCTGTGGACTGAAAGGTCCCAGGTTCGATTCCAGTCAAGGGCATGTACATTGGTTGCGGGCACATCCCCAGTAGGGGGTGTGCAAGAGGCAGCTGGTCGATGTTTCTCTCTCATCAATGTTTCTAGCTCTCTCTCTCCCTTCCTCTCTGTAAAAGTATCAATAAAATATATTAAAAAATAGAAGTGGATGTACAGCACCCAGCACGGAGTCTGATACATGGCCAGGGTCATTGGGTGGCAGCTCTCGTCGTCACGTATCAGTCTATTCGCCAGGAAGAATTCTCTGTTTTTCTAGTCCAGACTTGTCATTCCCTCCTTTTACCAAATACACTCTCTTTCATGTACATTCACATCACGCACTCATTTTCCCTTCTCGCCTTTCTGTGTTTTATTCTTTTTGCTTTGGAATGCTGCCAGAATAAGCAGGTAAACTTAGCTTCGGTTTGCTTGAGGACTTTCCCACGCAGACCTATCAAATCAAAGCTGGCCTTCTGTCCTGGCATTCAGGGCTTTCGCAAGCAACTGCCAACACCCCCTCCCCTGGCCTTCCTAGTCGGACTTCTCACTACTCCTGAACATGCCTGTGAATGCACTTTTGTGGGTCCTTTGTCATAATCATCTTCCCTCTCAAGATCATCTTTCTGTTCACTAGCAGTCTTTACCATGGAGACCGTACCTCCTTCATGAATATTTGCCAACTTTCCCACAACTGAATATACCGCGTTTTCCCGAAAATAAGACATCCTCCGAAAATAAGACCTACTTCATGGAAACATAAGACATCCCCTGAAAATAAGACCTAGCGCATCTTTGGGAGCAAAAATTAATATAAGACACTGTCTTATTTTTGGGGAAACAGGGTAGTAGTTCCCACTGCTGATCTGCCTGTGGCACTCTTGTCAGCTCTCCTTGAATTTGTCATATTTCCCTTTAAATGTATTCATCATCCTGTCTTATGTAAATGTTCTCAGCATTAAATACTGAGGTGGAGATGGTGTGCCTGGAAGTACTTAATAAAGAATAAAAACACACAAATAAAAGCTAAAACAACACTTATTCAGCAGTAATCATATGTCTCATCAATAAATGGTAGGCACGTACTTTCTCCTTTAATCTTTATAACACATGAGATGTGTACAAATAGTACTTGTATTTTTTTTAATAGGCAAAGAGACGGAAATTGGGAGATACTAGGTATTTTGTCTGAGCTCACACAACCAGTCAAAAGCAAAACTAGGATTCAAATTTGGGCTTTGACTCCAGGGTCTCAGTACTTAAAACCATTATACTGGTTTCAGAAATCATAGTAAGTACAACTTTGCCTCAGATGAGCTAACTGACCTTTCTGTTAAAAAAATTACCTATCTATCTATCTATCTATCTATCTATCTAATATATATATTTATATATATATCCCCTCCTATAATCATAGTGAGATTAGGCTCCTTTTTATCTTAAATATCTTTTCATCTGCTGTAATTATCTACTTTTCATTGGTAGTGAAGACCTGGCTAAGTGAAGACATTTGTTGCTACTGACATGGAAACGAAGCTGTGTTAAAATTATGGCCAAGTACCTAGCCCCGGTCCGGAGATGAAACCTTTAATATAAACCACTTAGATTACTTCACTTCCGAGAATTTTCAGCTTGAATTTCACTATTGGAGTTTATAAAAGAGCTGATCAGTGCTCCAGCCATTAAAAGCAAAACACTGTATTTGCATGTGGGCTTTCTTTTTCTTTTCTTCTTTTTTGTTTTTGTTTTGTTTGTTCACAGCCTATTTACGACTTTTCTTGGGGTTGGGGAAGAGGGATGGTAATTGGGGCCATATATAGTTACCTCAGTAATGGTTCTCTCAGTCTTGGTCAGTGTTATGTCCATGGGTGAAAATCCCTACCCATTTATTTATTAACAGTGATATTTCCTTAGACTAGGTTCCCAGAAATAGAATTACCAGGTCAAAATCTGTGGAGCTTTGAAATGGCATTTATTTTTTAAGCACTTTATAAAGTTGTTCTCCAAATGGTCACAGGGAGTCATTACTGCAGCTCACCAATGGATGGTCCTACACTCTCTTTGAAGCCCTCTCTTGCTTTGTGTGGGGCCATGTGATGAGTTCTAGCCAATGGGTTGTGAGACGAAGTGAGATGAATCATTTCTGCGATGAAACATTTAATGGCCGGTGAGAGATCTTCGAAGACATGTTTTCCTCTGCCTGGGGACTGGCCATGCTGCTCTATCAAACTAGATGCTGGAGGAAGAACTATGTAGAAGAGAGACCCCAAGTAGCTGACCCATAATAGTCATGGAATGTGAGGGAAGGAATGAACTTATTAGGAGAAACCACTGAAATACAGGTTAGATACTGTGACATACCTAGTTTATCTTGATCATTATCATGGTTGTATAATTTATAATGCTGCCACCTACATTTAAAAACATAGTTTTTAAAACTAGATAGTAAGTTGGTATAATGGAAGTACAATCTGCGTAGACTCTTCTCTAACCTTAACCCCTGCTCAGCTGCCTGCCCTCTATGAATCTGTTGGTTTGTTTTATTTTTAAAGAACAACCTTTTGGAATGTTTTGGAATGCATTTATTGATTTTGTTGTTTTCTGTTTCTATAATTAATCTGGCTTTTAATGCTTGTTATTTCTTTCTTTACATATTAAAATTTTTAGTAATTTGTTTGATGTATAATTTTGCATTCTCTATTTCTTAATGATAAATATACTTAAGGCTTTGAACATTCCTCTGTGTACTCCTTTAGCAGTATTCTTTTCTTTTTTTGAGAAATTGAGTAGCCTTAGTTTGCATCTCCTCTTTGACAAAAGGTTGTTTAAGAGCAATTTAATTTTTAAGTGAATGAAACATATTATTTCCTGTTACCAATTTTTTTTTTTAATTTTTTATTTTTTTATTAAGGTATTATCTGTGTACATAGCTTATCATTGCCCCCCCCCCCCCCATAGATGCCCTCCCTCCCCAGAGTTTTGTGTCCATTGGTTGTTCTTATATGCAAGCATACCAGTCCTTCGGTTGATCTCTTATCTCCCCCAGATCTCCCTACCCTCCCCCGCCCCCCGCTGTCATTTGGCAGTCTGCCTGTTGTTTTACTGTCACTATATCTATCTTTCTGTTCATTCGTTTATAATGTTCTTTAATATCCATAAATGAGTGAGGTCATGTAGTGTTTCTCTTTCATTGACTGGCTTATTTCACTCAGCAACCTGTTACCAATTTTTAATTTTACTATATAAAATACTGCTTGTTTTATTCTATCATTTGGAATTTAGTAAGGTATCTTCTGTGACACATATAGTCAGTTTTAATGTTTATTATATTAGTATTTGAAAATAAAGGCAATTTTCTATTTTTAGTATTTAACACTAAGTATTTATCAAATATATCTACTTTATTAATTTTTGATTAAAGTGTTCTATCCTCTTATATTTTTTGACTACTTAATGTCATTCATTGACTATAGAGGTTAATTAAATTCTATTTCTGGTATGTGTTTTATTTATTATGTTTCATATTATACAATATCTACCTTAGGAAGGTTGCTGCTATATAGTCCATATTTGTGTGTTTATGTGTTATATTTCCCCTTTTTGGTATTATGTCCAGAAACTGCTTTCTATTTGTTTGCGTTCTTCTGGTATATTTTTCCCCCTTTTAATTTTTAACCAGGATCACTTTTTTGGGGGGGCTGAGAGGGGTTCGATTATGTCTCTTGTATTAATACTGTTTCCTGTAGATCATATCTAATTCCCACCACCCAACTCTATACTTCATTGGGAAAAAGATGCTTAGGGAAAGTCTCTAAGGAATATTACTACTGCTGCTGCTGCTACTGCTACCACACTTTTGTTATTTTGTTAATAGTATTATTGAGACCCTTGCTCTATAAAAGCATCTCCAACTTTCCTCTTAATTCCCTATTTATCCTTCTGAAATCTCCTATATTTGTTGTTGTTGTGTGTGTGTTGTTGAGTTCCTCTCAATGGGCCACCCAACAACAAGCAAGAAAATGTTAGTTATTTTAGAGCAATTAGTTGGAACAAGTAGAAAAATCCAACTAAAACCCTTTATGTCAGTGTTGGACTGGTCAAGATGCTTCCCTTGAAGAGGATAATTTCAGAACTTTGATTTGTAAGCAGGTGCAAACATTTCTCTGTGTCCTTGGTTCATTCCACTTCTGCTTGAATTTCATGTCACTTCATGATTGATGCTTGGTCTCTCTGCTATTAGGCCTCTATAAACTTAACTCATTAGCACTCCTCAGCAGTTGGCAGCATAAACTTGCTTCGGTGACGATTGGCAAAATTGTCCTCTATAGACATTTATTCATTTAGTGTGGGAAACTGGGATTTTATTGTGCTAAAACTGTAGCTGAGAATATCGAATCTGTTATGCAGGGGCATGAGATCTCAAAAATGCAAAAAAGATGGAGCTCCTATGGTAAAAATATAAACCAAGAATATCTTCCGTGGTTCAGGTTATAGATATTTTCTTCTTGATTTGTCTTGTAAAATGCTTCACAGAAACTATGGGGAACGCATCGTTTTCCCATTTTGGCTAGTTAAAAAAGACTTTCTGACTCTTCCAGAGCCAGAATGCTTGCAGCAGCACATTCTTATTCCTTGTGAGAATTCTACCAATTTAAATATTTGCATCTATAATCACATTATTCTTTTGACATGTTAATGTCAACAGCATGTTAATTTTTGCTGTTTTTATCTTTTTTGTCATTTAATTGTTCCTCCCTAATTTAATTAAATGCATATTATCATAAGACTAATTATATCTTGTCTCTGAGTGATCTGTTCTGTAAGATGACTTTAAAATGTGTTGTACTTGCTTCATTTTGCCTGGGGGAAAATCATGATAGAAAAAGATGCATTCCTCTCTCAGCAAATATAAGTTATACTAAGAACTCTACTGTCAGCTTAATGGTTTTGGTGGAGATTTATTTATAAACCAATACATTAATATATTGAGTGTTTGGGAGCTAACAAATGTTGCTAAATAGGCTGTTTTGGATGCCTGACATTTTGACCCTTCCTCAGGAAATGCTGGCAAGCTGTGCTTTGTTTCTTTCTTCCCATTTTCAGCTGGTTGTCGATGAAAGTTAGGTCTACCTTGCATTTGACTTTGAACCTTTTCACTCATGTTGTTAAACACTTAACACACACACACACACACACACACACACACACACACAGTATTAAAGCACAGTTTTGGAAAGTAATGAGCAGCTGTGAAATCATCTAGACTTAGAATCTAATAATGGTTCTATGGTTTTGAAGTTGCATCATTCTGGCAATTTGCTTGAGTTGCCCAAACCTTGAGTTCTCAACTGTAAATGGCAATTTTATTTTATTTTTTTTTTAAAATGGCAATTTTAATACAAATCTTACCGAATTGCTAAGGATTATATTAACTAATTAACGTAGAACATACAGTAGAGTACCTGGTTCAAAGGAGTTGTTATCACCTTTACTGATATTAACAAAATTTTGTAACAAATGGAAACATTATCCTTTAATTCCATTCTCTTAACAAAACAATGTCTATTTTATATTATAATATAAATATTTTATGTTTATATATTTGATGAATTCATATTTTATTTTTAAAAATTACAAAGCATTTTATTTTCAAAAGTATGTGAAGTGGCTTATATGGTTGGTCATTGTTAACTGAAAACAAAAGCGAGACACAAAATTATGCTTTTTACCAAAATAATTGTCTTTGTCTTGATTATGGTCATTTAAAAAATATATATTTTATTGATTTTTTACAGAGAGGAAGGGAGAAGGATAAAGAGCTAGAAATATTGATGAGAGAGAAACATCTCGATCAGCTGCCTCCTGCACACCTCCCTCTGGGGATGTGCCAGAAACCAAGGTACTTGCCCTTGACCAGAATCGAACCTGGGACCTTTCAGTCCACAGGCCGAAGCTCTATCCACTGAGCCAAACTGGTTAGGGCTTGATTATGGTCATTTTTAATGACTGTATAGTATTTCATTTAAAATCAACATTTCATAATTTAATGATTCTCTCTTGTTTGAGATTTACTAAGCCTAGTTTGTTATCAGTAAGAAAACACTAGAGAAGCATCTATCTGCCCATTTGTTTTCCTCCCAATGAATTATTTCCTTATACTAAATTTTCTTGACAGAAATTACTAATTCAAATGATAAAATACTATTTTACATTGTATGAACTAGCTCTGATTTTTAAAATAGTTATTTATAGGCCCTAGCCAGTTTGGCTCAGTGGATAGAGTGTTGGCCTGTGGACTTAAGGATCCCAGGTTCAGTTTTTGGTCTGGGCATGTGCCCAGGTTGCAGGGGGCATACAGGAGGCAGCCAGTCAATGATTCTTTCTCATCATTGATGTTGCTATCTCATTCTTCCTCTCCCTTTCTCGCTAAAATAAATAACAATATATTTTTAAAAAATTAAAAAATATATAGTTATTTATAGAAACCTGACTGAGGCAAAGGCAACAAGAATTCTTGACCAATAGGATACCTATGCTGGTGATTTTGAGTCTGCCTAAATTATAGTACAAACCTGCACCCTCTTAACAGCACTTTGCCCCACAGTGTGGTTTGTCTTGCAGCCATTGGCACATACTCTCTTCCTATTGCATGCAATTAACTCAACCCAATGGGGCCAACACTCAAGCTGAGCTAATCAGAATCCTTCCCTGGAAATTTGGATTTGAAACAAGGGGAGAGATTGAGTTTCTCTGAGTGATTGAACCAATAAAGTGATTGAACCACGTCTGGAGCAAAAGAAGGTTGACATCTGAGAAAGAGAGAAAAGGAAGCAGGCGTGCAGAGATCAGATTTTGAGAGAGTGTGTGAATGCCTTCCTGGCCAAGGGTGCAGCTCCTTCTCCAGGCCCTCATCATGCTTATCATAAACTCCTTTGTTTCGTTTCGTTAACTTGGGTTCTTCCCTACTATTTGGGTCCAGGAGCCCTAATTCCTACAGTGGAACATCTGGTGCTTCTCAGATGTAGCTAGAATGAGCAACTTCCCACATGGTGTGTGGGTGTCTACTTAATACTATATTCTCCTCTGATTAAAATCCCAGTGTTACAAAAGAGAGAGGAGACATTTATTCCTCACACATAACATAGCAGATATTTCCAAGAAAATACCATTTAACCCATGCAGTAATCCCATTGTGGTGTTAGCCCATCTTTACAGATGAAGGCATTGATGTCTAGAAAGGTTATGCACTTTTCTAAGGTTGTACAGCATTTGAGGAGAACAGCGTGGAAGATCTTCGGAAGTTGTCACGATACTAGAACTTCATAGTGTTTTGCATTTAATCTGTGGAGGCTCCGGGAAGAGTTATATCTGGAGCTCCTGGTTATTGCATTTCAGAGCTCCAGCCTCCACGCAAACTTGGCTTTCTCCTTTGCTGAATTCTGAGGCATTAGCATCACCAGACCTGATGATTAAGCCTCTTTTCTTCATTCCCAATGGAGTTTTATCTTTTGAAAGATAATTATTGTAAGTATTTGTGTCACTGTGCCTTTCTCCCCTGCTTCCAAACTTCAATCTCTTTACCACATCTCCTCATCCTTGCTTTAATACTTCCATTTTCTTAAACAAATATCCCAATTTTTAAAAAACAAACATATTTTCAAAATGCTTTGAATCATGATATACATAGAAATTCATGATCACTTGCCCATCTTGTGCAAATTCACGTTGGGGCTCCCTCATAGTACTTGAGTTTGGGAAAACTTGGCCCAACCACATAGTTTAAATTTTTCTTTTCTTCTAGTACTGTATATTTTTATTGATATCTGAGAGGAAGGGAGAGGGAGAGAGAAAGAGAAACATCAATGATGAAAGAGAATAATTGAACCGGCTTGCCTCCTGCACGGCCCCTACCGGGGATCGATCCGAAAACCCGGGCATGTGTTTTCACTGGGAATCAAAGCGCGACCTCCTGGTTCATAGGTCAACACCCAACCACTGAGTGACACAGGCCGGGCCGGGGCTTTTATCTCTTTCTTGCAGGTGGGAATCTTAGGGGAGGTCTCAGGAGAGGGTTTCAGCAGAATATTCATCAGTTTTCTAGGGGTGCTCCCTGGTCTTCACTGATTGGTCAGTGTCAGGGCAGGGAGTCATCTCTCATCCCAGCTGGTCCTGGTGTCACCCACCTGGTTTTGCTGCTTTTCTGGGCCTGAGCCTAGATGTTATTTCTAGGGGAGTGACCTTCTGTATGTGCAGAAAATTGCTCTGCCAGTTTGTTCATCTGTCTCAGTTTCCCTTTTCCATTTGTCCTGACTTAACTGGCCCGTCTCAATTCTTTAAAAAAAAAAAATTTATTGACATTTTACAGAGAGGAAGGGAGAGAGATAGAGAGCTAGAAACATTGATGAGAGAGAAACATTGACCAGCTGCCTCCTGCACACCCCCTACCTGGGAATGTGCCTGTAACCAAGGTACATGCCCTTGACCATAATCAAACCTGGGACCCTTTAGTCCGCAGACCGACGCTCTACCACTGAGCCAAACCGGTTTCGGGCTGTCTTAATCCTTCCTTCACCTTGTGTGATTGCCCTGTCTCCACCAGTCTTCCAGTTGGTCCTCAAACATCTATCTCGCTATCTCGAATGCCATGGACTTCACCAAACCTCTTAGATCTTGACCTTTTAGACCTTAAAGTGACCCCTCCTTCCTCTTGGTCATGCGTGTCTTTGCACTTCCTTCGTGGCAGGTGTTGGCGTTGCACGGAAATTTTTCTTTGACCAGATTGGGAAGGTTGGGGAGGGAGGAGTGTCACCTGTGGCAGTCAGGTGGCAGGAGGAAACAGATGGCAGGCCCAGATCAGGATAGTTTGATGAGTTTATTTACAGAGAAACCTAATTGCAAAGTTTTGGGAAGAGTGTAAGGAGACCCTGAGGGAACTTGGGGCTCAACAGTGAAGCTGTCACAGTCGCTGGAATGGAGATTGGAGGGACTAGAGAGATTTCCAGAACCAGAGAGGAGAGAGCTGTGCTAGCAGAAGCCTCTAGAGGGCCCGTGACCCTAACTCAACCTCCCAGGCCAGGCCTCACTGACCCGGAGCTGAGTGATGCAATGCAGACATGTCAGCCTCTCTGGGCTGGGGAGCTGGCTAAGGACAGCAAGTGTTTCGGGAGGATAGAGCAGAAGCGAACAGGAGACAGCTGGCACAGTGTGGTGCTCATCTCTCAAACTTCTCTATGCCTCGCTGGAGCCTGGCATATTGTTGGCACCAGTAGATAAAAGTGTTTGGTGCTGTATAGTGTCAGGATCAGTTAAACCACTTTGGAAGTTTCCTTTCTTTAACAAAGAACAATCATGTATATTCACATCTTTCTTCCTAACGTGGTTGATTCAAAGACTTGTGTGATGTGTCAATGACCAGTCCAGCTGTTTGTTTTGATCTTGGATGTATGAAATATGTACATGTCTACATCTACATGTATTTGAACATTTCCATCCACCCTATCTCTCTCTACATAGTAATTTAATCCAGGGAGAAATGGTTGATATTCACATTGCGGGTGGATCTCGAGAAGTCTTGCTTCATATAACACCGTGTTTTACAGAGTATCATACTCTAAAAAGATATTAGCTCGTAAGGACATGTAATAAATAACTTCAAAATGCAATGGGCATTTAATTTTAAAGCGCGCCTTTAACATTTGTGTAAAATGTGTGTTTTTTTGTACTCGTTCAATAGAAACTTATCTGGCCACCGGGTAAAGCTGGCAATAAAACCACTGGTCCCAATGTGTTAAAGAAAAAGAGGCGGGGGGATAAGTCACATCTATCAAGAGGAGACTCCGTAGATCTTGAGTTAAGGAGCAGGGCTAGCAGAGGGCTCATTTGAAAGACTTTTACATTTATAGCAGAATGCATCTCACATGTCATGCATTTTGTGGACTAGAAGAATTGTGATGGTGCCTGCCCAAGGAGGGGCAAACTAATTTGGATAATTAGTAATTTAAAAAATATCATGTATCAGAGTGCACCCCATTCTGCCATCTGCCTCAAATGCCTAAGCAACCTCGCCACCATGGTCTGTAGGTTGACTGTGAGGAAGAAGAGGAATAGCAGAAACGTGTTTATGGGTGCCGCATGGGAGTTGACCCCAAATGTCTTCAGGCAGTCGCTGCGGTGAGGAGGGACAGGAGAGGGCCGTGCAGAGACACGTGGCGCTGGCTCCATGCCCTAACCACGTTCTCAGGCGGCCATGAGCGTGGGAGAGGTTTGCTGTTACCCCCCCTCCCCCGCTCAGTTCTGAGCTGAGAACCGAACCCTTCACACCACAAGTGCAAGCAGGCAAGGAGCCTCAAAGCCCCCAAATCTCTAGGGCTTTCATTTCAGATCCTAATTAGTTTTAGTTGGAAAATTAGTTCCAAGCACAGCTTTTGGCACTTACAATTGTGAGCTGACATGGAACTTGCTTTATTTTAGATATTTAAAAAAAGATTTAACTTGTGTTAAATTGTGTGTGTGTGTGTGTGTGTGTGTGTGTGTGTGTGTGTGTATGTGTGTGTTTCCCCATTCTCCTCTCCTGTTGCTGTTTGAACACACATCTTTAACCATTCTGTCCGTCAGCACTGCCTCTCTGGCTTCTGGGAGGAGGGTCCACTCTTTCACTCCAGTGACCAACGACTGGTTTTCGTGAGCTTCCCAGTTTTCCACCGATGAAAACTTAAGCAGCTCGAGTCTTTCCTACAAATTACCAGGTCATTTAAAAAATAAATTGGTCTCATTTTAATCTAATTTCTAATGCACAACTGCCTGGGGAGTTATTTTCAGCTTCGTTTGTTGCAGTTTGCAATTATCATGCTTCTTTTAAAGAAGAGTAACAAGACTATATTTTATGTGAATTACCAGTGATCTCCCAGGACAGCTCATACTTAAGCAGAGCGGCAGAGGGAATGAAAGACTGCCTGGGTAACGGTGCAGGCCCGACAAGATCCAGCCGGCAGGGGAGGCGGCGAGGGGATATGGCCCGGGTGCTAATGTTTTACGTTGAGTCACGAAGATCCAAGGCCTGCCAATGATGATAAGGCAGGTCAGCGGAAAGACGGTGATGTTTCTAAGCCCGCCGAGCAGCTGGTTCCATGACTCTGACGCTGCCAGCAAACTTTGACTTGGACTGTGTCTGATTTTGGAGTGGATGGGGCTTGTGTACTGGGTTTCTGAAATGAGCAGAGTCATTCGACCATGGATTAAACCAGAGGGGATTGCTCAGATGTACAGCCCTCGATGGCACACTGAGAATCAATTTCGGATGCTTCCCTGTTTTGTATGTCACTTCCCAGCTCACAGGGAGACGGCTGTCTCCACTGTCTGGTGCAGCGGCATTAGGTTCCCTGGTCCAGAGGCACCTTTGAGAGTGTGAGTCAAAGATGAAGGGACTCACAGGAGGAGAAGATGCTGTTGGCAGTACGGAAGGAGGAGGTGGAGGGCCCTGAGTCTCCCTCAGGGCATCGGGGGCATTTGCCAGGGAGGCTGATCAAACTTGGGGTGGGCCAACAATGGTGGCAGAGAGAGGGTCAACGGACTGGTCAGGGTTTTGCAGGAGACTGGCGCCGATGGTTATGTGGTCGTGCTGCAGGTCGGCTGGGCCAGATGGCGGCATGTTGGGCGAAGGCGTTTGGATGTTCTGTCGCTGCAAGCAGCGATGAAAAACAGTCTGAAGAATGCACTCCTGAATCAGTGAAGACAAGCTTGGGAGTCCCTTTTATTTCCCCCAGCCTTTCCGAACAAATGCCGTTGTGTTGTGTTGCCATTTTGGCATTTGAATGGAAACTTTTAATTTCCGTCTCCCCCCGATTTAGCGTGAACAGCGGGAGCAGTGCTTCTAAAATAATATTGACATATGAGCTCGCTCTCTGCAAACACAAGAGAGGATAATGAGCAAGCATATGTTTGATTCAGATTTAAAAACACATGTACTTAAAAGAGGGTAACTTGCCATTTGGGTGGCAAATAGCTAATAAAAAAGCTTATTCTGTCTTATGCAAGTTCTTTTAAATCTCACATCATCCCTACCTACAGGAGATGATGATGATGATGGTGATAGCCAATGGAACCAGCACAATGTAAGCACTTTACGTGTAATATTTCTTTAATTCTCAGAGCTCCATGAAGTAGGGGACATTATTCCCATTTCACAGATGGAGAGACCGAGGCCCAGGGAAGCTGAACAGAGCAATAGAGGGCACACAGCTAGCGAGTGGCAGGCGTGGCGTATGAGCCATCATCCTGGCTCTGGAGTCCAGGCTCCCAACCTCTTTTCTGGGCAGCCTCTCCTAGTGTGGTAGAGATTATGACTCAAGCGATGGAAGTGGAAACTGAGGCGTGAGGAAGTGCAGTGACTTATACAAGGTCTCCCAGAGCCAGGAAAACGTAGGATTGCTAAACGTACTTTCGTTTGAACGTCATAAGTTTCTGGAAAGGAGTGACCTTTCTTGTGAGTTGCAGCAAGTGGAAACTTTTTGGCCCTTACTCCCTTTGGTAGTTTGGCTGAAGCTGGATTAGGTAGGGGTCTGGCAGGATGAGCGAACGGTTGGAGTTCGGCGTATGGAAGTCGGTGGCACATGCCAAGCTGGAGAGCCTCCAGGGACGGCAGTCACCAGAGATGGGTTTGCACGAGCCCACCCAGGCCTGGCGCCGGTGTTCCCTTCGGTGGCTTCACCACACTCCAGGGAGACCAGTATGACTTTTCAGCACACACTGCTGGGCGCCTGTTTCGCTGCCTTCCTCTTTCATTCCTTTAAGACGGGGCTTGTCAGCCTGAGCACTGTTGGCATTTCCTGGCAGACAGTTCCTTATTGTTGGGGCCTCTCCTAGTAAAGTAGGATTTTCATTGCATCTCTGGTCTCTCCCACTAGGTGACAGTAGCATCACCCAAGTCCCGACAATCTGGCACATCTCAAAGATGGCCAAATGTGACCTAAGGTGGAACATACCTCTGGTTGAGATGACTCCCACCCCGCTTTCTTCCTCTGTCTTTAAGCAGAGGCAGGGATTGGTTTTGCTCTGCCATGACTCTTAGCTCCTCAGGGCACTTGCTCCTGGGCTGGAACACAGGTCTTTAACCTGGTGTCCAGGATCCCTGGGTTTGGTTCCACAAACACCTGGAAATGACATAAAACTGTTTTGTGTTTGTGGCTTCTCAGAAGAGTGCTTAGCTTTCAAAAATCTCAAAGAGCCTGGCTGGTGTGGCTCAGTGGTTGAGTGTCGATCTGTGAACCAGGAGGTCACAATTTGATTCCTGGTTAGGGCACATGCCTGGGTTATGGGCTCAATCCCCAGTGGGGAGGCAGCCAATCAATGATTCTCCCTCATCCTTGATATTTCTCTCTCTCTCTCTCTCTCTCTCTCTCTCTCTCTCTCTCTCTCTCTCTCTCTCCCCCTCTCCCTTCCTCTCTGAAACCAATAAAAAATACATATTAAAAACCAAAAACTTCTCTAAGGAGTTTGTGGCATATTAAATAATTGAGAATATTTCCCTTGAAGCAGTGCTGTGGGCTACACATCAGATGATTTTATCTTTCGAGTAGCCTACACACACACACACACACACACACACACACTCTCGCGCACACACGCACCCTTAGGCTAATGTATACTGGATAGGATACTAATATTAGGCAGGGACAGATTCCTAAGGATCAAATCTTGTCCCCTAGGTGAGCCAGGCCTGCTTAAAGGAGGACCCTGTTGGTGAGGGAACAGTTTGTATTAGGGCCTGTTCTCTGTGCCAGGAGAGGCTGCAGGCAGGGAGCAGGCTGTTGCCACACATCATGGTTTGAGCATCAGGGACCTTATCTTGGATGTTCTTCTCCTGTTGTCTTGGAGATTATCATAGGGGATAGCGTTACCTCCAGGGCAGAATCCTGAGCAGCATGAAGAAGTGGCTATTGCAAATATTTTACTCTCTCCTTCCCATCACTTGTCTCATCTCCAGACCAAACCCTAGAATATGCAAAATTAGAGGTGGCAGATTTTACATAAATGGGCACTAGAAGAGGTGGTATGGGCACAATGAAAGGAGATAAGACTCCAATAACTGAAAAATGGCAGGAGGTTATAGAAACCTGTAGATAATTTACTCAGTCTCAGAAGGGTCCTTTCCCTCAGAACTTAAAAAGGTCTGTGTTCTCATACACTAGCTCCACTTTGCATTATTTTCCTTCTGGGAAGGGCAAAGGGAAGGGTGTTCCCATGTATCTGAAACCCTCTGGAGGAAGAGCTCCGAGGGAAAGGTTATTCCACATAAAGATTCTGCTGTTATCCAGTGGGGAGAAAGGACAAGAGAACTTGGTCATGTTTCTTGCCCTTTGGAAGGACAGCTTTTAATTCTATTTGTGTGAGTAGATGCGTTAAAGCCCCAGGTGGGACGAGGGCTCTGCAGCGTCCAGCTCACAGACTATCAGGGTCCGTGGGTTACCAGCAGCTCATGCTGTTTGTGTTTTCTTCCTCCCTCCCTCCCATTCCACAGATGCCAGCTACTCTGTAGGTTTCTGGAAAAATGCCTGACAGGTAGATGCAATGTTATGTATGGGTTATAAAGATCCCATCTCTTCGATAGGACTTGGCTACTATCAAATTTTCGAGGACAGATTTCCAGCTCTGTTGTATAATGCGAGACAAGGCATACGTGCAGAATTGTCTGTCACAGCAGAGATAGCCATACCGGGATGCTAGGTGGGCAGTTTCCCTGGCAACATCACTCACCTGGAAGTCTAGTCCTCCACTCATTTTAGCAGTCATGCATGATGCCATTAGGAGACCTAGACATGCAGAGTAGTCAGGGCCAGAATAAAATGGGAAGCACTATTTCCATGACTCTAAAATAGAGACTGAGAAATCCAAGCAAATTCACAACACTCGACTCACTCACATTGGCACCTTCTCCTTTATTTCCTATCCATTCCCCCCCCCCCCCCCCCCCCAGAAAACCATGGTGTCACACTGGAGAGTGTGAATCCATAACGAGCAAAGATTCCAATGGCAGACACATACTTTACAATATTTCAAAAATCAATGTGCTTTATTCACACACACATTGAGCATTCCCATTTTTCCTAGCAAAATCTCTGCAGCTTGGGCGAGGGAGGCAAATTGCCAACGATTACTGCAGCAGACTATCGCCTCAGCTTGATAGTCACGTTAGCAGAAGCTCAGTTCCATCTTGCGGGGCTGATCATCTCAAAGATTTGAAAGTCTGAAAACACGAGACCCCCACCTCCCCTTTCTCTTCCAGTTTGGTGACATTGACATGCCATTTCTTGTCATACACCAAGGGCTGTTTTTAATTCTGATCTGAATTTGTATTTGAGGACTGCCTTATAAATTTGTAGGCAACTTTACTGGCCGTGTAATTACCAGGTCATGGTAGTAAGTTTTGATTGTATGACTTAATATTTACTACTTTGCAAACAGAGGCTAACAGTGTATTTTATTCAGCTTATAGAAGCTTGTTAAGTTTAAGGAAAATACTCTGTGTCCTTGATGGCTAACTTTTGGGAAGGGGAAGTTGGCATTCATGTGTTTTCTGGAAAGGCTGTGCTGAAAGTCATTTCGGGCAGACCATGGACCACATGGCCTAGACCTCAAAGATCTCAGCATGGCGTTTCCTTGGTAACTGACAAATCCAGGGTCAGAAAGAACCAGAGTTTTTATAGACAGTTTCCCTCTGCTGGCTTGTGTCTGACTCCGAGATGTGATGTGGGCACCAGTCCTGGGCTCTGCCTATAGCGTGTCTACATTGCATTCGGTTGAGTGAACAAGTCAGAACAACAGATAGGAGGCAGACTCAGCAGCTTCCAGACCACAGAATTTGGGGGTTTCTTTGAAGTTGCGAGACTTTGCTGTTCATGTTACTTTCTCCCTCCCTCCTACTCCACAAATACAAACTACTCCACAGGATTCTATTTTGTGTGGATTGTAAAGAGCCTCCCTTCTCTACAGGACTTTGCGAGCATAAAATTTTTGAGGGCAGCATTTGTCTGAATAATGATGGCATTGTCAGATTTGATCCAAAACTCCTGTGGAGGGAACTGATGGATATGTCATTGTGCAGGACATGGTTTTTGACATCATAAAGTATTGCAAAACACTATCCTTATGCTTCGTGCATGCTGACCCTCGGGTGGTGGCAGTCGGGACACTCCCAGAGCTGGGGTCAGTGCTAGCCTCTGGTTGAGTCTGATGACGGTGAGTTGTGTGGGGCAAAAGCACATGGAGGGAATATGGTGGTAGGCTAGGTTGGGGCTGAGGCCTTGAATTGAAGGCCTTGAATGAAGGATAGAAGTTAGGTGCTCATTTCTGTAGGGAATGGGCAGCTGTGGGTGGTTTGATATAAGACAAAATTTCCAGCTGACATTTAAGGAATCTACATGAAGGTAGGGGGGGACTATCTCCTTTTGTGCTCATCTTGCATAGAGCCTGGCATATAGTAGAAATATGAAAAGTAGGTGAACACATGAATAAATGAATGAAACTCTGTTGTGCTCTTCTGTCCAGGATGAGATGGAGGCTGGGGTTGGTGTGAAGGAAACTAGAATGGAATTTCCTAGGACACTTTTAAGAAGCAGGGATTGGTGCTGAAACCAGTTTGGCTCAGCGGATAGAGCGTCAGCCTGCGAACTGATGGGTCCTGGGTTCCATTCAGGTCAAGGGCATGAACCTTGCTTGTGGGCACATCCCCAGTAGGGGGCGTGCAAGAGGCAGCTGATCAATGGGACTCTCATCGATGTTTCTAACTCTCTATCTCTCTCCCTTCCTCTCTGTAAAAAATCAAATATATATATCAGGGATTGGTGATTGGAAGTGGCAGGGAAAGAAAGGGAGGGACAAGGGAATGAATGGAGTCTAAGGTTGAGAACCAGATTAGGAGATTTTATTGTTCCATGTGACAGAAATGAGGACTCAATGTCCATTCTTTTCTTTTCCTCCATCTCCTTCCTTTGTGTCCTGCCTCTTGTTTGCATTTTAGTTGTTTTCCTGATTTGATGGAATAGTTGTGTGTGCTACGTGTTCTGGTAGAGCCCAGTAGCACAGCCTTCCCAGTTACCTGCGGTGGACAGTCTTGGTGTAGCCCTTTGTGGGCTGTGTGTGCAGTCTTGTTGTTAAGCCTTGCTTATTGTTGGTATCACTGGGAAGCGTTGATCTCCAAGCCAATTGGCTGTGAGGATCAGCAGTGTCTCAGCTAGGAGGGCTTCTGTACTCCACTTGGATGGGGTGGAGTCTCGAGGTGGTGCAGACAATCTTTTTGGTTCCCTGTCAGTCTCGCCTTAGAAAAGTCCTGTTTTTGGTAAGTCTCACAAGATTGGTTGCAGGTGCGAACACCTCTTTGGTAGAGGCACAGACAGGCTTTTGGATTTTGGCCAGTCCCTCCTTAGAGAAAGCCAGCCTCTGGGAGAGTTTCTGTGGGGCCGAGTCTCGGGTTAGTGCAGACAAGCTTAGTTTTCCCAACAGCTCCTCCCCAAGTCCCGCAGTAATGGCCTCTGGCTTCACATACCTCAGAGAGATCTCTGCCTGCTGCCTGACAGTCTGGCCTTTCACTGACTGGGGCCATCTATCAGAGCAATAGGGTGATTCTGTTTTCCTCTCGAACAAGAAAGCCAGCAACGCATTAGCTGTCCGCCCTCTCCCTGGTGCCGGGAGAGGGCCAGCAGCGAATTCAGCCCGGCCCGCCCTCTTCGCACACTGGGAGTCTGCCAGAAGCAATCTCGGCCTGGCCCTCCCTCTCTGCGCACTGGGATTAAGCCAGCACCCTTTCACACTCACAGTTCTTTGTACCTTCATAGTTTTTGAGGGTCAGCGCGCCTTCTCTCTCTTTCCCAGATGGCAGAGCCTCCTCTCAGCCAGCCGTCCAGTGCTTCAGGGCAATGCCTCCCCTGTTTTCCAGTTCTAAATTCAAATTTGTTGTGGTAGGCTGCGTTCGGGTGTCTACCCTATGCCGCCATCTTGGTTTCTCTGTGCCTACATTTTTTAATCTGTTAAATTGAGGTAATAGTTTTCACATGAGGTAGTATTAAGAATTAACTGAGTTGCTATAAATAAGAGAGAGTTGTATGTACTGGTTAGTAGTAGTGTTCCTTTCTACTTAGGAGAATCAACAGTGGAATGATGTTTAACACATAGAGACTCAGTATTCGGATCTGTAAAATGGAGTTGGTAAACCGAAAACAAATCCACTTCCCTCCCTTTCGAGAGTGATACATGCTTTCTAAGTAGGCTCTGTGTTTACTTGTGACTCTTTATGTCTCATCAGACATTACCATTTGATAATTCCTCTCTTTTCCCCAGACTCACTGCTGAAAGCCAGTATCCAGATGAGATAGATCTTTTGGCACCTGCAATATGGATGCAGTCTCTAGTGTGTTAGATTGTTCAGTTGTAACTGACAGAAAAAAAATTTCAAGCATACATTAAAAAGTGAATTTGGGGCTATGCATGCAGCTGAGAAGGTGGTGAGTGTGTGTGTGTGTGTGTGTGTGTGTGTGTGTGTGTGTATGTTCAGTTTTGCTCCTGGCACAGTAGATCTGGAGCTTAGATACTGCTATGGGGCTCCATCTCCCTTGCTCTCTATTTCCTTTCTCTTTCCCCACTACGTGGGCTTCAGATAAAATATACCTCCTAAACTGTGTTCACCAGTCTGAACTGGCTCTGCTTTAGTGATAAGCCCACTCCTTGCTTATTCATTTTATCCCGAGTAATGGTGAGCTGTGCTGTGATTGGTCAGACCTGGTCATGTGCCCCTGTTGTGTCCAGGGGCGGGGTCTGTAAGCAGAAACAGTCCAAGGAGGGCTTCTGGGCAGCCAGGGAGGATATCTCCTCTAATACATCACACCACCCAGGCATCTACCATAAAGGCTGGGAATGTGCAGCTCCCCATAGTTGGCTACAGAAACCATAGCAACATTGTTCTTTTTGCTCTTCCTGGTTTGGTTTCTTGTTGGTTTTTTTTTTTAAAGGTGCAATATCTTCTAAAATTCAGTGCACCAACAATAGTAAAAGGAACATCAGGTTGTGATTTAAGCTGGACCCTGGGGCGGGAATGTCTGGGCACATTTGAAGAATTGGGCTGGTTGCATGTGCTGGAGGCCACTTAACTGTCCTCTGCCCTTCCCCAGTAAACTGGCTGTAGATTGCTGTCCCTAACTCCTGCGGGCACCGTGAGGATCAACAAATTAATGTTCTCAGCTACTTTAATATCCTTATGTCTAAGGGATTAAACACTTCCCAACAATACGTTATTCCTTTGCATTCTTTCATGCATAATTCCCAAACAGAGGTAGCTCCCGTTTTAATTTTAAGAAATCAAAGCTGTGCCCTCCACACCATTTTTTATTTCCTTCTACTTTTTAAAAAATGCACCACGAATTTAGGCAGTGTGAATGTTAGTAATATTGCATAATGTTGAGCACACGGTTCAGGTCACTCAAAATTCTCTCCAGTTCCTGTTCTTTGTTCTAGATTTCAGATCTCCTGAGTCTGATGTATTATTCACTATATGATTCTCACGGCACAAGATGCATTATTTACCAGGTTGTGGGAGAGCTGAAATTGCAAGCTTTCTTGTAAATTGTAAATAGCACGCTGGCCCAGACTGGGTTGCTGAGTCAGGCTTGCACTGACATCATGGTACATGCACTTTATTCTCTGGATGATGTTTTGTTTCTAGTCGTTGCATATTCTGGCAAGATAAATTTTGATGCTTTGTATATTAATATGGCCCATAGATTCTCTCTCTCTCTTTCTCCAATTTAAAGAATGTATAGAATCAATGGGATTCAGCAACAGGCAATGTAAACCAAACCAAGGACTATGTGTGTGGTGCCTGGAATTTGTTGGGTTGAACCCAATTTCTGGAAGAGCATGCGAGAGTTTATGTACCACTAGAGGGCAGTAGAGTGATGCATCCCGGAGCTGAGAGTGTTGGTGCTTTTGTAGTTCTTATCTTGTGGGAAGATTGGTTCTAGAACTTTTTTTTTAAGCTTGCATTTTTTTTTTTTTTTGTCTCTGGGCTATGATGGGGCTAAGATATGCAGAGATATGCAGAGATGCTAATTCCAGTAATACTTTCTGTCCTGTAGCTAATGGTGTGCTGGTGTTTATCAATAAGCTTGCGGGGGGGGGGGGGGGGGGGGGGAGAAAGCCCTGGTTTGCAGCATTTCTGTGATATAAATATCCTCATCACAGTGGCTGATTGCAAGCTGCTGACCTGACTGTGTGCGGAGTTAGGAAGACATGTGCATGATCAGGACATAAAAATCTCGCTGAGCTTTGGTCATTTGTCACTCACAGTAGACTGTTGGTTTTGTTTTCAGATGTGCATAGCCTAGGTCTTCCCTAACAGTCTACAAGCCAGGGAAACCTGCCTGATACTTTTTGTCTTCCCACACTGCACCCAGCACAGTGCCTTAGACATTTTAACTTTTTAAATCAGAACTTTTCATGGAAGAATAATGTGCCTACAAACTGTACAAATTATCAGTCAATTATCAATCCAATAATGAATGTTCAGAATTACAGTGTAGCGACCCCTTAGATCAAGAGGCAGAATATTACCAACATCCTAGAAGCCCCCATGTAGCAGGCACGAACATCCTGCTGTCCCGAGTTTTAACTCCATACATTAGATTCCTGTGTTTTTGAAACTTCACCTAAATGAAACCATGCAGTATGCAGTCCTTTATGTCTGGCTTCTTTCCATCTTGTTATGTGATTCATTCATTTGGTTGCAGAATCTGGAAACGAGTCTGCTGATGTATCCATATGGATCAGTCCTGGGGAACACAGCAAGTTAAGGCAGGGTAGAGAGGGGTTCTGGGTGGGCTTATGGGATATATCCAGTAACCTCCCCCTGCCTCCCCATGGCCCTTACCACCTGTACACCAGATTTGGCAATTACACGTGCTCTTACTCATGGTCTCTCTCATGTAATCACCGTGCATTATTATCTAACTTTTGTATGTTACTTACCTTTTGAAGTATTCATGACCCCTTTTCTTAGCAATATGATACTCTTCCAGCGGGTGATGACCATGTCTTAAAATTTTTCTGTCTCCAGAACTGAGCTTAGCCCAGCAGTTACTATTACAGCTGGCATTCCAATAAAAATGTGTCGATAGCACAAAAAAGTATTTTTAAAAGTATTTATTTGTTGAGGATTTTCCAACCTCTAAAGTGCAGGGATTGTGTTTGTTTGGTGTTGGACGTGGCCTGGTATACTTTAGTGCAAACCAGACTCTTGAGAATCTCTCAGAGGTGGAAATAACTGTTTGGAGGGCACCTGTCCAAACTCTGTAGCCAGAATTCCTTCTAAAAAAATCCCCGATAGATGGTTACCTAGGTAGGCTTCACGTGGCTCCAACCACAGGGATCTCAGAACCTCACGAAGCAGGGGAGCGCACTCAGTAGCTTTGGTAAGTAGAAGGTTCTCCTCCAGGCAAGCTTCTTGGAAGTCATTTACCTCTAGGCCCTGGCAGTCACCCATCTGCCATCTGTCCGATGTACCCCCTCCAGAATGCTCTGTAAATGGAATCAGATGTAGCGTGTAACCTGTGTGAGACTGGCTCTTCTCACTCAGTCTGGAGCACTGGAGAGTCAGCCACGTTGTTGAGACTATCCATAGTTTACTCTTGTTTATTGCTATATGGTATTCTAACGTGTGCCACCATTAGTTTCTCCATTTACCCATCAAAGGACATTTGAGTTGTTTCTGGTTTTTGGCCATTAGAATCATCTCTGGGGCCAAGCTGGGTAAGGAGAGAGGGGAAAAAGAGTTATGGGTGTCCACGCCACCCACTGTGAAGTCAGGTGGTCTGATCAAGCTTTAGGCTCCTGGGTGCCTTTTGGTGCTGCTGTGGTAGCTGCCTTCGGGGCTGTGAGACTGGGTGCCGTGGAGCAGAGGACAGAAAAAAAGAGGGAAAACTGGGTGATTTCTCTTATTTCTCGAGTCTCCGGAGACCCTTTCCCTCCCTGGAGTGTTTTCCGTCAGCACTCACACTCAGTTCTGATTCCAGGCTGGAAGTGCCCGTGGTCCGGTTGTATTTCACATCCTGGCCCTCTCCCCCAAGTCTCATGCTACCCTTTTCTTGGCTGAGCCTGCTAGTAGCCGCTCCATGCATTCTGTCCAGGTTTTACAGCTTCCTTCGGGGGGGGGGGGGTAAGGAGGGGGTGGCAGAGAGGTGCAGTGGGCTTGCTTACTCCTCACCTGAAAATAGAGCATTCTTGGAGATTTTATTTTTTTAACAGATGTCCCAATAACCCCTGCCTCCCCCTATATTTTCCCCTCCACCCAGCCCCTGCCCCACCCCAGGCCTTCACCACACCATTATCTATGTCCATAGGTTATACATCCTAGCATGCATGTAAGTTCTTTGGTTAATCTCTTTCCGTCCCCTAACTCCTACCCTCTGAGATCATTCTTTGAGTTTTTAATATCAAGTATTATATTTTTATTACCAGTTTAGTTTTTTTTAAAAAACCTGCTGATGATTAGAAAATAATTTCTTCTGTATATTTGCAATTTGTTTTCTTTCTTTAAATGGTATGAATATTTTATTTCAGTGTCCGATAGTTCAGTATCTGAAATCGTTGTGAGTCTGTATCTGCTTATTTTTGGTATATTTTAAATGAATCTATTTTAAGAATACATTTCTTAAAATATTGCCAATGGGGATTCTTCAAAGCCTGGGATGAGAGTGAATAATCCCAAGAATGATTTTCTTTGCTTCTGCCAGATACTTGGGTGTGCTAGCAGAATGGGACTAATTTAAGCTCACTTCTTGGCCTGAGGTTTTGTGGGCTTCCCGTGTATTTGTGAGTTCAGGCGGTGAGCTTGCAGGAAGGGTGGCTTGTGGGTTACAGATTCTGGGGTGGGTTTTTCCTTTTTCTCAGAGTCAAGATTCCAGCAAGTTAACCTTTCTTTAGTCCCCTTGCAGAGAGCACAATTTTGCCAATACACCCATTTTCTGAAAGCATAGTCTTTGGGTTTCTAACTTTATGGGGCAGGTTCAACACAAGACTTTTGGTGTCCTTGACCTTGGCAGACATGCGCACCAATGGCCAATTCCAACAGATTTAATAGTTGCCTAAAGGCAAAAGCTGACTTCAGAGTTCTACCTCTTCACCTACCTTTTGGCCTCAGTATTCCTTTTCTTGTTCAATCGTCTTAGTGCAGTGGTCGGCAAACTGCAGCACTTGAGCCACTTGCGGCTCTTGGCCCCTTGACTGTGGCTCTTCCACAAAATACCACATGTGGGCGCGCATGTACATTGCCATTGAAACTTCGTGGCCCATGTGCAGAAGTTGGTTTTCAGCTCTCAAAAGCAGTTTCAATCGTTGTACTGTTGATATTTGGCTCTGTTGACTAAGGAGTTTGCTGGCCATTGTCTTTAGTGTTTAAGAAGATTTTAAAGGACTCACCACCATTTGGTTATTTTCAGTGGAAGAGTCATTTAGATGATTTGTTCACCAGGCTCCTAGCAATGGGATATTCTCTTTACTAGACCAGGCACTACAATTCAATTAGCTCTCAATTAGAATAGGTACCATATTTGCCAGCGTATAAAACGATTTTTTGGCCCTGAAAAATATGCCTCCAAGTGGGGGGTAGTCTTATACGGCGAGTATATAACAAACTCTGTATTTTGAGTGGAAATGTTAGGGGGTCGTCTTATACGCCCAGTTGTCTTATACGCCGGCAAATACGGTATTTTTCAGGGCCAAAAAAATCGTCTTATACGCCGGCAAATACGGTATATTGAATATCTATATACTGGAGACTCAGTGGACAAATCCGTGCATGGGTGGGGTCCTGTCAGCCCTGCCCCTGATTGGGGGGGGGGTGCAATAAGGGGTGGAGCTGTCCAGGGGGAGGGGTCATTGTGATTGGTCTAATTCCTGGTCGAGGGGATAATTTGCATATTGGCCTTTTATTATATAGGATGTAAAGGCCAAGTGACTCGAATGACGGAACAACTGGAATGACTGGTCATTAGGACATGCACTGCAGCAGCCAACCGGCCTGATAGGGGCCCCAATTGGCCCCCAATCTCCCCTGTCCCCTCCCTCCCACCAGCCTGGCCCCTTTTAGCCCCCATCAGGGCAGGGTGGCTGGGCCCCACCTGTACATGAAATCGTGCACTGGGCCTCTAGTATAGAGGATCATAGGAAGGGTTGGGAGACTTAAGGCTTCATCTAGTATTTTTATGAAGTTGCCTGTTGAAACCATGTCCTTCCTCTGGGCCTGTCTCCTTATCACCTGACAGGATTGGCTGAGATCACTGCTGAGACTTTGAAACTCGGTGATGTTTGCTTATTAAGCCATGTTTGGGAGGTGATTATCAAAGTTTCTTCCAATCTAATCTGTTATCACAACCACCTCTTAAACCCTCAGTGTTTAGGATGTTGCAGTGTCTCAGCTGGTGTAGCCATGACCTTGCTGATTTTTCTCCCAGGGCAGTTCTGATTGCTAGAATAAAGTGGTCCTGTAAAACTGGATAGTGTTATTTAGGCAGGAGAGAGTGCAATCACCTCCAGGGCTTGTTCTAGTGCATCTAAAAGTAATACCCTCAGCAGTGTAAGTGCGGTCACTGCACTTGGGCTCAGGAGGCCGGTGGCAGTCCCATTGTGTGGTTGGCTCTGGCGTTTGAGTGTCTTGGCTGCTGTGGGTAATACAGGATGGTGCATTTGCTCCAAAGTGGAAGCATTTTTGTTTGCCTGAAGAGGTAGTTTTCTACCTCTTCAGGCAAACAATTCACATGTTTCAAAGTCAGCAGTTGTCTGCCCAGGTAACTGTTGAAAAGATACAGGCTATTGAGTGACTTTCCTTTAATCGTAAGTGTTTGGGATCTTCTGAGGTCTATTATAAACACCCCTGGGCCCCAAATCGGAAGACAGGCAGAGGTGATTTTTATAATCGTATAAAAATTTAGAGCTATGACTTATTAAAAAGTATGTTTTTATTGATTTTAGAGAGAGGAAAAGAGAGGGAGAAACATTCATGGGCTTGCCTCCCACATGCCCCCTGCTGAGGACTGAGTCTGCGACCCGGGCATGCACCACAACCAGGAATTGAACCAATGACCTTTTCTTGCATGGCATGGATGCCCAACCAACTGAGCCACACTAGCCAGGGCTAGAGCTATGACTTTTATAGCGTCAGAGCCTTTATTTTTCTATAAGAAATACTTGGAATGTCAATATATAAAACACATTAAATTAATATTTCACATGTATTAACATTAATCCATGAGGTCCTTTTGATGAAATATGTTTCAAATATATTTCAACAATTGAACTTAGGACTTCATGTTCAAATAAGTACTGATTTTTTATTTGCTGATGTTTTGCTTTCCAAATGAATTCCAGGGCTCACAGATGACAACAGCAGTCTTATGTCAGTCAGAGCACTGACTGACCTAAGACATTTTATTTTACAAAATAAAAATAAAAATTTGAAGAACCCCTAAAACACCTACATTGGACACCCAATAGAACACAGTTTGATTTGCACTGGTGTTATCTAACCCCACTGTTTTCTAGTTGAGAAAACGGAGGCCCTGAAAGAGTTACTAGTTTGTCCAGAGGAGTATGGTAAGACAAATTTGTTGTGTGCCTACTAAGTACTGGCAGTGAGCTGTATTCAACGGACAACAGCCAATATGTTTTCGAAATTTGCCTTAGTGTTGTGGTATTTTTTGATATTGATATTATTATCCCAATATCCCAAAACTGAAGTACTGAGAGGCTGAGGAGGTAGGCGGCAGCCAAGCAGCAAAGGCCTTTCTGAGGCATCGGTGACTTTGGCTGTCTGTCTCAGTAGGTGGGACTTGATCAGATGTGTGCTTTAAATACAGTGTTCCATGGACTTGACGTGTTTCACCTTATAATCCATAGAAAAGCTGAGAGAAGCATTCACAATGACATTATCCCTGTTTTCCACGTGAACATACTGAGGCCCAGAGAAGTGGTTTGACTTGGCCTAGGGAGCAAGTGGCAGAGCTGGGACCTAAAGCAGGTGGCTCTGGCCGAGGAGCCCTGGGCTTTTAGAGCTAAGCAGTGGCCAGTGCTCCGTAGCCAGAGACCACCGGGAACACGCCCGTGTTTCAACAAGTTGAGTGCAGTGGTCACTGCAACAAGGGGGTAAATGTGGGCGTCTCTGTAAGAGGGCGTCAGAAAGAACTGACAGTGTTGGGCTGTTAGGATACTTGAAGGCTGTCTCTGTTTGAGGTAGTCCTGTGACTGGGTTTCTTAATAATATAATCTTCTAAGAAAGGAGTGGAGCGAAACTAGAGTTATTGTCAGTAAAGAAGCAGCAGTCAGCCCTGGCCGGGTGGCTGAGTCGATTGGAATGTTGTTCCATACACCAAAAAGGTAGTTGGTTCGATTCCTGATCCGGGCACATACCCAGGTCTCTGGTTTAGTCCTGGGTGGGGTACATTTGGGAACTCTGTGGCAGCTTGGCCTCTGGAGGAATGGAGAGGAGTGGGTGGACTTGAGAGCTGTTTAGGAGGTGGATTGAATGTCAGTGGGGAATCACGTTTTCCCTAAGCAGCCACGCAGTAATATACTGGGACTGAGGCACAAAGCCACCTGAGAAAACACAAAATGTTCATCAAAAACGAAAATCTGGCCCTAACTGGTTTGGCTCAGAGGATAGAGCTTCGGCCTGTGGACTGAAGGGTCACAGGTTCGATTCCGGTCCAGAGCATGTTCCTTGGTTGTGGGCATATCTCCAATAGGGGGTGTGCAGGAGGCAGCTGATCGATGATTCTTCCTCATTGATGTTTCTAACTCTCTATCCCTCTCCCTTTTGCTCTGTAAAAAAATCAATAAAATATATTAAAAAAAGAAAGAAAATCTATCTCAGGTTCATGTTTCCCAAACATAGTAGCTGTCCACTGAGTTCCTGACTCCAGAGAGGCCCAGATTCCCTGAGACTTGGATTGTCTTTGCAAACTTCTTGAGACCTTGAAAAGCACGTTTTACCCACAGAAAACCCCCTTTTCATTATTGCCACAAGCCTCCCAGAGGGCATGTGGAAGTTGGACTTGTGTTGGGGGATTTATCTTATTTTTGTATGTGATCAGAACAGGAACACACAGGATATGCCCAGATTTGTACGCAAATAGCCCTTCAAATAATCAACCCCAGAACTTGGCAGCCCTCCCTCCCTGCGTGGCACCTTGACTTCTAGGTTTCATTGTTCAGAAACCAATAAGGTTCTAGTTTTTGGAAGAAATTCCTGATCCATGTAAATACTCATCTTTTCAGGGGTCAGTTAAAAAATCACTTCCCCAAGCTAGCTTCCTTGAGTCAGCACCCTCCCTGTGCCTCCCTTCCCCTCACTACTCCATGTCTCCACTCTTTACTCTGGTAACATAAGCATTTCCACGTGGCAGCATCTGTGACACGCGCTGGCATGTACTGAGTTGTTTCTCCTCTGGTTTCCGACTAGGCTCAGGTTCTTGGAGAGCAGTTTCCACATGGATCCTGTCTGGTGTCTCTCCAGAGCCGACAGCATGCCCCGAGTGTATTGGTACTCAACAAAAACATTCGTTTGGTCTTTTCTCTGATTGTGAGGGTAGCACTTAGCACCGTGCCTCCCACTGGGTTTCTTGAACACAGACTCGGATGGGGAGTTGCATGCAGAAAGTTGACCGCAGAGTGCGCTGTAGAGGTGCACCTGGCAAGGACGTGAGGAGGCAGGATTGGGCCAATGAAGGAGCTATTTCTCATGGAAACCTTAGCGGACAAACACCAGAGAGAGCCAGAGCCGAACATTGACCCTGGGACGGAGACCTGCTGACCACCCGCCTGGAGTTGTCTACAAGAAGACAAGGCAGTTACTTACGTGTGTGTGCGGAAAGGGAGGCTGACAAGGATTGGCTGATCGATCCTGGCATGGTTTAGGTCAGGAATGACTTGGTGCTGAGATAAAAATTCCGGGATGTCAGGTTTATGACAGTTAGCAAATATAACGATATGGAACCAGACCGAATTGTACCATAATGGCAATAAAAACCAACCTGCAAGGAGAGCGGCCACCATCTGTTTTGCTGGTGCCCAGGCAGCCTGGCTGTGGGCGGTCCAGGCGGTGCTATGACTGGCGAGTCAGATGTCGTGATTTTCCCAAAGCAAAAGCTAAGGCACGCGGACTGCGACGTGGACTGTGGTGGTTACCAGGCACCTGGGTGCGATAGCTGTTCTTGGCCAGATATCAGCTGTCACTTTCACAGTCAACACTGATGGTTGTCTTCTGAGAGCTCAACTGAGAGTGGAGGGGAGGCTTGAGCTGGTTGGGTGTGACTTGGAGAGAGGAAAATAGGAAATAGAGACTCTGTTGTGCAGACCACGGGTGACCATGGCCCCCCATTGTCGTCAATGAGGGTTTCCTTGCTTGGGTAGCTAGTTACAGAATGACTCCTTACCTTTCTCACAAGGTCTTTTGTGAACTATTTCAAGATAGGTTTTAGGCATCCAAAACAACAAGCAAACAAAAACCCATGGTTAAGTGGAGTTTGGAAAATATTGCATGGGATGTCTTCCCTTCTTACGTCAGCCTTGCACGTGACTTACTGGAGAAGCCCTCTGTTTGCCTGAAAACTGGACACACTTATTTGACCATGAAGGATCTTTCCCTGATTATGCACCGCGGAGCTCATGTTTTAGGGAGACACTTCTCTAAGTACACTTGGAAGATGATGCCCCATTAGCGGATGGTGTATAGTGATTGCTTTGTATCTGCAGGATAGGAACAGGGCATTCCCTGAGTTTGGAAGCTGATCCATCATTAGAGCTTTGAGGATACCAGCCTATGCTCAAAGGTGGCCTGAATTCTGGGGATGTATTGCTTATGTTGAGATGAGTAGAGGCTTGCTGAGCTGAAAATAGTATCCCCAATGCAAAGGGACCTCTAGTTCTGACACCTATTTTTAGAGTCTTATTTTTTGTTTAGGGAAGGAGGCTGCATGGCCTAGAGCAGTGGTCGGCAAACTCATTAGTCAACAGAGTCAAATATCAACAGTACAATGATTGTAATTTCTTTCTTTTTAAAAAAAATATATTTTATTAATTTTTCACAGAGAGGAAAGGAGAGGGATATAGAGTTAGAAACATTGATGAGAAACATCAATCAGTTGCCTCTTGCACACCCCCTACTGGGGATGTGCCTGCAACCAAGGTACATGCCCTTGACCGGAATCGAACCTGGGACCCTTCAGTCTGCAGGCCGACGCTCTATTCACTGAGCCACACCTGTTTCGGCTGTAATTTCTATTCAGAGCCAATTTTTAAAATATATATATTTTATTGATTTTTTACAGAGAGGAAGAGAGAGGGACAGAGAGTTAGAAACATCGATGAGAGAGAATCATCGATCAGCTGCCTCCTGCACACCCCCTACTGGGGATGTGCCCGCAATCCAGGTACGTGCCCTTGACCGGAATCGAACCTGGGACCTTCCAGTCCGCAGGTCGACGCTCTATCCACTGAGCCAAACCGGTTCCGGCCAGAGCCAATTTTTTAAACTTAAACTTCTTCTAATGCCACTTCTTTAAAACAGACTCGTCCAGACTGTGGTATTTTGTGGAAGAGCCACACTCAAGGGGCCAAAGAGCCGCATGTAGCTTGTGAGCTGCAGTTTGCCGACCATGGGCCTAGAGGCAAGTGTGAACGAAAAAGGGAAGTTTGTGCTCCATCTTGAGGGATAAATCAGGGCAGCCAGAAGGACACAGAGGGACAGTTGCTGGGGTTCTTGTTTCGACATTAAGAAGGGCTCAGCAATCTGGAGAAAGGCTGTGTGTAACTTAAGAGTCCAGAGATGAAAGAAATTTGAAAGGCATTGGGGGTCAGAGGAGCCTGGCTGAAGAAACCAAGTTCTCCTTGTCTTAGGACCCCTTGCTTTTTATTAACACAAATTGTCCTAAGGCAAGGGGGAGATACACACTCCTAAGGGGAATAGCCTACGGCTGTTCAGGTGTTTGGCCAGTAGGAGGCAATAACATGTAGATTAAGATGCCCTGAGCTGTCTGGCAGGAAACAAATCAATTTAATGCATCCTTTTCAGGTTTGGGGAAATGCCTTTAGCCATTCCCCAAAAAAGGCAATAACACATGTGACTCAGACCTGGTTGAGTCCCCAAGTTCCATCAACCTTTTGATGAAACTCTTGCAATTATGACATGCTGGAATTGGCTTCTGGCAGACAGTGTCTAGGAATTCACTGAAACTCTGGAACCTCTGCCATCTTGTTTGTTAGCCAAGGCTCTCTCAGGTCCTGGAGTGAGTTGAGAGAACGGAGACGTCTTGGGCTGCCCATAGCACCAGTGTGACCTTGTCCTCTCACAGCCGTACTTACTCACTTAGGGATAGTCTTTGGTCGCTTCTGTGCGGCAGCTGCCGTGCCCAAGAGTGGGACAGAGCCCCGATGCCCTGAGAAGCTGACAATATTTACTGTCTTGCTCTTTACAGGAAAAGTTTGCAGATGCCTGAATAAGTGACCCAGCCAGGATTCGAACCTGAGATTCAGAGCCAGAGGTTGCCTTCTGTAGGCAAAAATCAGCTGGGACCTGGAAATGCTGGTGCGAGAGACGGTGAGTGAACAGCCATCTGGTATCCCAGTGGCCAGGTTACAGTGGGTGAAAGGTGCAGCTGGGGTCTTAGGAGCTGAGAAAGGAAAGGAGACAGGAAGCTCATGATAAGACAAAGTCGTGTGGCTGGTGGTGTCATAGCAGAACGCTTTCCCTGCAGCTCGTTTCTACCCCTTTCCACACGGTCCTTGCTTCTTGGATGCAGAGGGAGCCCAAGATTCTGGAAGAGCATCAGGTATGAAGACACAGACTGAACTGCCTGCAGAGGTTTGATGTGTTCTTGGGGGAAGCAGACGCTCTTGTTGAAACTCGAACAAAAGTGGTTGCTGGGGGCTTCGCCAGCTCTGCTGGGTAATAGACTTGATAGTAAAACAATCTGGCCCATTCAGGGCTGTTGTGAGCAGCTTGACTCCAGAAACGCTTTTCTTCCCTACAGTACCTTGATCAGACCCATTTGCTTCCTGCTGGGAGGAGGCTGAGTTTAAGTGCGCCCGCCCAGGTGTCCTGGTGAGAACACGCGCAGTCCATCTTCGCGGCAGGTGCTCTTCGTGGTCCCGAGGGCTCCTCAAAGCGGCGCGCTGTGGATGGCAGGTGATTAGCACTCGGGATGCTGTCATTACATTCGGTAGGGTGCGTTCCGGCAGCCTTGGACGGTCGGCGTGCCTTTTCTGGCAGGGTAACATTTGCTCATCTAGGAAATTAGGCTCAGAGTGAAAGGAGATGAGAGGAAGCTGGCATACAGCATTGACGTGAGCCTCTTGTGTCCCCGACACAGGGAGACCACTAGTGCGAGAGGTTTGGGGTGTTGGAAAAGGAGCTTCGGAGGGTTGGTCGTGGCCTCTGGGAGCCAGTGGCCTGCTCGTTGGCTGCAGTTCTGTCAGCTGGAGCTTTGGTTCACTTATGTCATAAGAACGCCATGGTGCTTGCTTCACCTGTCCAGGCAATCGCCACACAGTGGTGTCCAAACGCAGCGTGCTCCCTGCTGCTGGGTCCAGGGGGAGGGGAGGGAGCTTGCAGTCTTATGGGGGCAGACATGTCAATCACGTAGTCTCACCATCGGACATAAACCTCGACTGCAGTAAGTTCTACGAAGGAGAGGCTCCCAGGCAACAAGAGAGTCTAACTAGCGAATTTGACCTTGTCAGGGAGGGCAGAACCTTGTGGTAGGGTTCTCTCTGAGACTGTGAGATGAGAGGCGGTTACCCAGATGAAGGGAAGGAAGAGAGTTCCCCAGGTCTACCTCCATTCTGTCATGTGCCTGGTCTGAATTTATCGGTGGTCTACTTGACTTATTTGGCTCATTGAGCCAGCGGTCTTTATGGAGAGCTGCGTGCTGGACTGGAATGCTGAGATGGAAGCACATCATCAGGATTAACATCCCAGAGCCACCATTTATTGAGTTCTGACTTGGAACGCAGGCAGATCTGCAGGTGCACTCCAAATGTGCCTTTGATGAGGCAGGTGGCCTGGGCGGGATCCTTAGTCTCTCTGAGACCTGGGTCCTGCTTGGTTAAAATGAAGAAGGCTGGTGATGTTTATCTCATCTGATCATTGGGAGTGTTCCGGGACACACTGCAACATGTAGCACAGGTCCCAGAGGGAAATAGCAGTTCGATGGGTATTTGATGATCAGATTGTCTTGGACCCGTCATGGGCTTTGGAGTCCAGCCTGATTCATCTCAGCTTGTGGATGGACCACAACACTCTTCAACTGCCCGCCCGCCCGTTATCCTCCCTGATAGCTGTGTCCTCTTATATACTCTAGCCATTCTTTTTTCTGTTCCAAGCATGAATGAATTATTAAAGAACCATTTGTTTATATGTTTCTAGCAAATGCATCATGATGGCTCCAGCTAGGTACTGGGGGTAAAACAAACAAACAAAGAATTCACACCATTACCATCTATGAGTATTAAAATAGATGGGTGGTTTGGGGGGGGGGGTCATGATTATCCTTTTGTGATGACACCTGACCAAAGCAATGCATGTCTGGCTCTTTCAATCCTGGATGCCCAAACTCCATTATTTTTTTCAGTGTCTGCAGTGTCATTAGCCTTGCTCACAAGAAGCCCATAATGCTTCATTTTATTAGGAAATATGCGTGTGTCAGGCATGGAACCGCGCGCGTTTTGTTGATGCCTCCTGAACCCAAAATTAGATGATCGAGGTGCTTGCCTCTGCTGTGTTTCAAAGAACTGCAGCAAATGAAAAGATACAGACAGGTCTAAGGGCCTGGAGAGGAAGTGGGTAGGGAAACGGCTCGGAGAGATTTCTGGAACTCAAAGGCCCATCTGCTTGGTGTCAGATCCAAGAGCCTGCAGGGAAGGGAAGCAGTGATGGCTAGTCTCCTGTGAGATCAGCCATTTACCCCCCAAAGTCAATACGTCTGGTCATAAATTGCTAGTTGATGATAAGAAACCATTATTATTATTTCTTAAATTATTTCTGGAATCCATAGACATGGAAATGATCTTAGGAGCTATCTCTAAACCCAAACAGCTGGGTCATTTCCCCCTGTGCTTACACTAAAATCTCACTTTCTCTATGGGAAGCCCTTTGATTCTTAGGAGAAATATGTTTTTTTATTTTTTATTTTATCCAAACAAATGAAAGCAAACATCCCTTGTGTTGCTTCCCCTTGAGTTGTCCATGAGAAGCAGAGCAGAGATTGACTGCCTCATAAACCCTGCTTGGGTTTGAATACTGCCTCTTTTACTGAGTAGCTGTGATCCTTGTTGAAGTCACTTGATCTCTCTGTGCCTTTTTTTTTTTTTTTTTTTTTTTTTTGGTGGGGAAACAACAGCGTTTGCTTCATGGTGGCATTATGAGACCTAATGCATCAGCATGAGCCAGCTTCTTATAACTTCATGGCACACAGCAATGCAAGAAAGTGTTATGTTAGTCAAAGACCTCCAGCTTTCTCCTATCCAGCACAATCATTGCAATGGTACTTGCCTTTCTTCATAAATTCTCTTACAACATTTTGGCTTTTAGGAGATATGACATACAAGAAAGAAAATCTGTGAAGCCGCACTACTGACAAACTTTGTGTAGTTGGGGTGTTTATTAAGCCCCAGCCCTCTCACAGGGAGGATTGGACTGGTCTCTTTTGAGACTACAAGCTTTGGAGCATTGTCTGGTTTGGGGGCGCAGAGAAAAGATGAGACTTCTTGCTCCTAGTCACATGTCCTGTAATTACCTGTCAGTAACTTATCCGGGAGCAAAGCTCACCTTCTTGGGATAATCTGCTGCTTTGCCACCTGTGCTTCTCTGCCCCCTTCCACCCGTTCGTCTATGGCTTTAAAAAATATTTTTATTGTTTTCAGAGAGGAAGGGAGAGGGAGAAAGAGATAGAAATGTCAATGATGAGAGAGAATCATTGATTGGCTGCCTCCTGCATACCCCCTACTGGGGATCAAGCCTACAACACCGGCATGTGACCTTGACCAAAATTGAACCCTGTACCCTTCAGTCTGCAGACTGATACTCTATCCACTGAGACAAATCAGCTAGGGCTGTTTATGACTTTCAATGGCTTATTTAGGGGCATGCTGTTGCAACCCATCTCCCCCAGACTTACCTGGTGACTAAACAGGTATTTAATAAAAGGGATCCTGTTTCATAGGCAAAGAAGCAAATTGGATTAGAAAACAGGTAGGAATATGTGCATTGAATCCCAGATTTCTTATTTGCGCATTCATTTCTTCTCAAGAAGATACCTTCTTTAACCTCCATCTTCATAAACCCATTATGATTAAAGTCTTGGTGCAGTCACTTCTCTTAGTTTCTGAGATTTTTTTTCTTCTGCAGAGTAACCAAGGTGTCAGTTGACTGACAAACAGGAAGGCAGAGCCCCTGAAGAAAGGATGGGGGGAGCACAGTGATGTGGCTTGGGGTGACCGAGGGAGTACCAAGGTCTGTGAGCATGCTGTGGAAGGGCACAGACAGCGGGGCAAGCACCTGGGGTATCTCCTGGTTCTCCAAGATAGAGGGAGCCCCTGGTTTTGTCAGACTACTATTTTCATCATTGTGAACTTCCCATGAGGCCCTGCGGTGTGCCAGGGAGCAAGGATGTCTGAGGTCCTGAGGCCAGGACTGGGGCTGACTGGGTGACTTAGTTCTGGCTTACTCCTGTTCCTTTTCTATAGATTTCTTTCTTCCCCTTGCTCCAGCCACGTGGCTTAGGTCTTTTCCTTTAGTGCAGTGGTAGACAAACTTATTAGGATTGAAATTGCTTTTGAGAGCCAACTTTTTAAAACTTCTTCTAACGCCACTTTTTCAAAATAGACTCACCCAGGCCGTGGTATTTTGTGAAAGAGCCACCCTCAAGGGGCCAAAGAGCTGCATGTGGCTTGTGAGCTGCAGTTTGCTGACTATGGCTCTAACGCTGTGATTCTCAAGCCATGGGAGATGTCCCCACCTCCCAGGGGCTATTGGCAGTGCCCGGAGACCTGTGGGCTGTCACCAAGGCAGCAGCAGAGTTAACTATTGGCATTTAGTGGGTTGAGGCCAGGGATGCTGTTGTACATCCCACAATGCACAGAATGACACCCAATAACACAGAATTAGCCCCAAATATCACACAGTTAAGGAACTGCCCTGTGTGACAGGTCTGTTCCTGCCCCGGGTCTTTGTGCTAGGTGTTCCTGCTTGTACCATCCTCCCTCCAGACCTCCTCCTGGCTGGCTTTTGGTGGCACACAGGTTTCAACTCCATAGCCATCTCCTTGGAGGAGATCCTCTCCCACTTTCAGTTCTCTTTACCACCCCCCACTCTTAGCTTTCCCCCAGCACTGAGCCTTGTGAGTGACCAGTGGCTCCATAAAGATGCTCACTTTTATGAACCTCGCATTTTGCTTTTCTCAAGGCAAGCAATGTACAAATGCACCTGAATGTTTGACATGTCTTCTGTTTTGCCCTTTTCTGTGCAGAAAAGCTTTCCGACATCGACAAGACCCCTTTCGCTTGTTGCAAATGCAAAATCACTGTGCGGCAGTAATTAATAATTATTATTATTTTTGGTTTTCACCTAATTAAATTTGTGCAAAGAATGAGGAAAGCGCTTTATCATCCATGGAGAGGAAACGGGCTTCTCACACCTGACTTCAATCACTCTGAGTAACTACTTCATTAAGACAGAGGCAAGCCTAGTGACAGATCATTAATTTTCATGGATATAATCTGGGAAGCCAAATGTTTATAGAAGGGGAGTCTGGCAGGAAGGACATAAATGTATTAGCACTTATTAAAAATAAGCTGTAAGTCTGTTTGCATGCTGCCTCTGTCATGTTGTGAATTAATCGCTGAAATGTAACCATCATAAAATATGTGTAGCACGACGTGTCCAGGAAGGAAAAGAAGGTAGTATTTTCTCTCACAGTCGGAGTTTTCTGTATTCTTGAAGTTACATTTCTTAAAGGCTAGTGGACAGAAATAAAATGGCACCAAAGCCAGGAACATTTGTACTCTCTCTTGCTGTCATGTGACCCTTGCTATTTCGAATAGGGCGAAATGGAAGTCAGTGGTTAGAGCGGCTGCGTTCTGTCTTTGGTGGAGGATGATATTCGCTCTCTTTTTTATCCACACTCAGGCCTTCTGGTCCCGAGCTAAGACATTTAGCAAAATAGGGGATCACCACAGAGCCCGCCTCCATGATAGGTAAGCTTCACCAGTATGCTAATTTCACCCTCTCTGTGCTCAAATCTTCAAACATAACCATCTCCGTACTTCAAAGGGAGCTTTGAAAATCAGAAAAAAGGTAGAGTTATTGGCAAATTCTGCATTTCTTTGAACTAATCGGTTTTGAGGGAGGGACCTTGCTGTCTCTGAAATTTTCTGTTCTTTTTGAGGAGTTGAGATCCAGGGAGACTAACACCACCATGCGAATGGACTAATCCAGTGTTTCCCAAACTTCTCTCATGATGAGAATCACCTGGTGGTTGTCAAAACACAGATTCATGAATCCCAACTAAGAAGTGCTAAACTAGAATTTTGGGGAACATATAGGTAAAATTGTGTACTCCAAGCTTAGAGCACTAGTTAAGTATACAATTTTACTTATATGTTCCCAAAATTACCATAAACATAATAACCCAAAACCAAACAAAACTTTTGGTCATTCCTAGAGGTGGTTTATCTTTCACTCAAGCTTTTTAAATTTTATTCAGAGACTAGAAACCTGGGGGTCCGACTTTGCTTAATATATGTCTGGCTTCCATCCATCTTTGAGGGTAACTACATTTTCTGCCCTCCAAGTAGAAATAAGTAGCCTAATATTTAAAACTGGGACCATCCTCTCAAAAAATCTGGAATGTATGATAACTATAGATAAATTTATGTAGCAAAAGTTATATTCATTTTTTCTTTTTAATCATAGCAAATAGCAGCTTATAGTGCTATATCTAGACAAATTTTCTGAGTAAATGAATGAATGAAGTAATAACTTCTAGAACTAGAGATGGTGGCTTCCTGGTTCAACTTTATGTCCCAAACAAGTTCGTCATGGTAAAGGGTGGAAGGTGGGTAACAGGAAGTAACAGGTGGGTAACAGGAAGTAGTACACATTAGAAGGAGGCCTCACAGATAGAATACCTGGGAGTCAGAGGATGTAGGTTCAAGTACTGGCTCTGTCCCTTAATAGTCAAGTGAACTTGGACAAGGGTCTTGGCCTGTTTGAGTCTCACCTTCTTTATTTATAGGAGAATCAGAATAATTTCTCTTTCTATAAGTAGAATAAATATTTGATGGGTCTTCATTATGATTTAATAAGATAATGTAAGAAAAACAATCAGTACAGTTCATGGCACAGTGTAAGTAGGCAGCAAATGTCAACAATAACAATAAGTATTATTTTGGGGTTCAAGAAAATTTGTACTCATAAGAGCAAATTTGAGGGTAGAATTCTACTTAAGTCCGATCCTCAGATCCTCCACTTCTCACTGAAGCCACCAGCCTGGATTTTCTTTTAGAGGGACATACACAAGCAACTCCTGGGAGCAGAGCTGAGAGCTGTCCATGACATGCCGATTTAGTGTTGGAAAGCTATATGGTCAGCCCATATCAGCTAAATGCCTTAGCTTTTGACCAAAGAGCCTGCCTCCATGGTAGTTAAGCTTCACCAGTATGCTAATTTTACCTTTTGTTGTTGTTGTTGTTGTATATGCTGGAATTTAATATTTATCTGAAAATTCTTCATGCAGATCGCTTGGTAGATACTTAGAAATGAGCTAACACAGTGAGGTAGTTTTGAAATGTGTGGGGTGACTTCATCTGATGGCATTCAACCTGAGAGTAAATCACCTGTGTTCCTTCAGCACTCTAAACATGTTGTTAGCCTGAGTCCCAAGTGAAAAATCATAACAAGGTTAATAATAACCTTCTCCTTCACTTAAAATTTTCTCCAGATACCCTAGAGTAGTAGTCGGCAAACTATGGCTCATGAGCCACATGTGGCTCTTTGGCCCCTTGAATGTGGCTATTCCACAAAGTACCACGTGCAGGCGCACACATACAGTGCTATTGAAACTTCGTGGCCCATGCGCAGAAGTTGGTTTTTGGCTCTCAAAAGAAATTTCAATCATTTTACTGTTGATATTTGGCTCTGTTGACTATTGAGTTTGCCCACCACTGCCCTAGAACTATGATACCAAACTCAAACTCTTTTGGGGGGAAGAGAGAGAACTCTGGAAATGAAGGGTCTCTCATCCCTATTTTAAAAAGCGAGAAATCCAGAACCTTAGACAGATAAATGACTTGTCTAGAAAAAAAATCTACTAAACTCTTTCTTGCCGAAACCGGTTTGCTCAGTGGATAGAGTGTCGGTCTGCCGACTGAAAGGCCCCAGGTTCGATTCCGGTCAAGGGCATGCACATTGGTTGTGGGCACATCCCCAGTAGGAGGTGTGCAGGAGGCAGCTGATAGATGTCTCTCTCTCTCATCGATGTTTCTAGCTCTCTATCCCTCTCCCTTCTTCTCTGTAAAAAATCAATAAAATATATTAAACTCTTTCTCTGCTATAGTGTTTTAGTTGAATATCTCGAAAGAAACAATTCTTTTCTATTTGTTTTGCCAGTTAATAGAGCAAAATTCTCAGTACTGAAATTTGGAGGATAATAAAAGAGATCCTTGTAGGTGGTTTAGAAAAGCTCAGCGATTTGATAAGATGCTTATACCATAGTGCCCCAAACCCACCTTTTGTTGGACTGTTGCTTTCTTTCACATGACATTTTTTAAAAACTTTAACTCTAGTAGTAACTTTATTTTTGGCAGGATTCATCTACTGCCTTTTGCTCATTATACTACATTTTATTCCTGACAGCTTAATAATGGTACATAAAACTTATGTATTTCAAAGAGTCCATCTCATATAATAAATGATACTCATTGTTTTCATCTCTAGCATATGATGGGGCCAGCCACTTTGGGTGGCACAAATGGGATGTGCTGACTGATGTGTAAGCATGAGCACACTCCCACCCTTTTGGGCTACATTATGTTTTATGGATTCATGTTTTCTTGCTGCTGTCCAGAGGCTAAATACATACATGTCTTCAATTACAAAATTAGGAAAGTGGTGCTTATTTTTAAACTCCAAAGTCAGTGAGGAAACCATACTGTACACTCACCTTCCTTTGCTCTGCAGTCCTGCAAAGCCAATACACCCATATTCTTTTGTGTCTCATCATGTCCTTATCCAAAACGAGACTTTGGGCCAGGCACACATGAAACTCTTATTGAGTCTGCAGGTGCACTCTGACTCGAATCAAGAAAACAAGAATTCCTCCTCAGATCTTAATGTTTAAAACATCTTTAGAGCTTATGCTTTTGGAAAAATCAATGGCAGTTCAGAGGAAGAATGCACAGCTGTGTAGCCAACTGTGTTGTTGGTGTTGAATCTGAACGCCTCCTCAGGTTCCATCTGGGACTGACATTTAACTTGACCTTCTCAGGACAAGAGGTTAATTTCTGAAGTATTAGAATGATGGAGATTAATTTGTGAAGCTGCTTATAATTAAGATGCCTCTGGCTTTTGCATCTGGGCTGCAGACAGCAGACGTTAATGATGATAATCCATTTTCTCCCAGGGATAACTGAGGTCTGCCGCTTCAAGCTCACCAATTTGTTTGTAGGTTGTCCTCCTTTTTTTTTCTTTTTCTTTTTTTTCACTCTCCTGGAGAAAAGATTGGTGACCCCTATAAACACAATGTTCCCTTTCACCTGAGAAGGAAAAGTCAACTCCAGATCTTACTGAAGTGTATAATGAACCCATTCATTGCTCTTAAGTTAGCTGTAATAGTTATGACAAGAACTTATTGTTGAGCCAGGCTCTATGCTAAGCCCGTGACAAATTGTTTCATTTAATCTCCCTGACAACCATTTAAGATAGGCACTATTACTACCTCTATTTTATGGATAACCAGGGAGATTAAATAACTTCTGCAGGATTACACAGTTGGTACACTGGCAGAACCAGGATCTGAAAATGAGTCTGTTTTAAAGTCTGTATTTTTCAGCCATCATGCTCTCTTGTCTCCTGGGTCGATTGGGAAATAATGATAGTACTTACTATATAACAGGCACTGTTGTAGGTGATTAAATCTCACAACAACCCTATGTCCTAAGCAAAAGTGTTATCCTCCTCTAGAGCAGGAAAATGAAGTACAGAGAAATGGAGCAACTTGTCTGAGATCAGTCAGCTAATGAGTAAAGGGTAGGCAAGGGGATTTGAACCCAGGCTGGCTGGTAGCAGAGTCTATGTTCTTAATCCCTCAACAATTATTCTTTCTAAGCAGAAAATACTATTGAGTTTTTTAAAATATATATATTTTATTGACTTTTTACAGAGAGGAAGAGAGAGGAATAGAGAGTTAGACATATCGATGAGAGAGAAACATCGATCAGCTGCCTCCTGCACACCCCCTACTGGAGATGTGCCCGCAACCAAGGTACATGCCCTTGACAAGAAATGAACCTGGGACCCTTCAGTCCGCAGGCCGACACTCTATCTACTGAGCCAAACCGGTTTCAGCACTATTGAGTTTTTCTATGGAAAATCTATCTTGATGTCACATAGGAAGGAAGAACAGAATTGGACCCTGTTAACTCTTCAAGAGATGGTCCTAGGAAAAGGCTTTCTCACACCAGGATGCATGTCAGAAACGACTGAGGCGTCCCCAGTTACAGAAATGTTTATTTAATTTGAGTTGGGACGTGTACATCTCTTGTTTTCTAAAATTCCCCAGGTGATTCTAACGGGAAGCTGGCCTTGAGATTCACAGTTCTGGATAAGGAGGTCAGCCTTAAAAAAGTTCAATAAGAAAAGGAAGATAAAATATTATGTACTTTTGGCTAATGGTCGCTGTCCTCTTAAGGGTCTCAGTCAACACTCACTGCCCATTCTCCTCTAAAAAAAAACAACATTGAAAAAGGAAAAAACTGGAGTAGGCTACAGAATTGCTCAGAAGGTGTTGATGTTGATTTAATTAGTCTACTTCCTAGAACCCTATTAATCTGGACCAGTGCCTCTGACATGCAGTTACCAAGCTCCACCTTTCCTATGACTTGTGATTGATGGCTCTGCTAGATCACAGGTGACCGAGAAAAGCCCAATGAATAGCCTGTCATCTGGACTGACCTCAGAGTTTTTTTCATTTCTTAGGACTTTCCCAAACTCACCGAGTTCTGTCAGTTGTATCAGGGCCTGGTGGTCTGAGGCATAGCTTTGTTTTCCTTCCTCTACATTTCTTCTCCAGCCCTTCCTCTGCCTCCTCTTCTCCAAGCTTGTGTCACCTAAGAGGTTCAGCTGGAGGGATGAAATGGTAAAATAGAATGGAATTAACAACAGCTCCATAGAGCTTCTTTGTTTTATAGCAGGCACCAAAAGCCACATGGTTAAAGAATACAGATCTTCTCATATTTATACAACAGTTTGGGTTTAGAATTGGAATTCTTGGGTTGTCTGTCTTAAGACACATTCATATTATGCAGTACTAAGGTTTTTTTTTAATCTACTTTGCTTACAGGATAGATAGTATTCTTTTTTTATTTTATTTTATTTTTATTTTATTTTTATTTTTATTTATTTATTTATTTTAAATATATTTTATTGATATTTTACAGAGAGGAAGGGAGAGAGATAGAGAGCTAGAAACGTCGGTGAGAGAAACATCGACCAGCTGCCTCTTGCACACCCCCTACCGGGGATGTGCCCGCAACCAATGTACATGCCCTTGACCGGAATCGAACCCGGGACCTTTCAGTCCTCAGACCGACGCTCTACCACTGAGCCAAACCGGTTTCGGCAGTATTCTTTTTTTTAAATTGATATTTTACAGAGAGGAAGGGAGAGAGATAGAGAGCTAGAAACGTCGATGAGAGAGAAACAACGACCAGCTGCCTCTTGCACACGCCCTACCGGGCAATGTGCCCGCAACCAAGGTACATGCCCTTGACTGGAATCGAACCCGGGACTCTTCAGTCCGCAGACCGACGCTCTACCACTGAGCCAAACCGGTTTCGGCAATAAATAGTATTCTTGATAGTTTTGCCATTTGTGGAAAATTTCCTTTATATTTAATTTTAAATGTTACAGCATTAAGTAAAGTGGCTTTGATTATTTTAACTTATATTTCTAGCAGTTGAATGACTACATGTGTACCTTAGATTATTACATGTTCAGCTCCAGACCTCTGAAGCAAAGAGTGTCATAGTCCTTTTCCTGGTAGAGGGTCTTGCCTTCCATTTGAAAAAAAGAAGTTACTGCTGTAAAAAAGGCTTTTTTACCATTTGCAACAGCATGGATGGAACTAGAGAGCATTATGCTAAGCGAAAGCCAGTCAGAGAAAGATAAATATCACAGGATCTCATTCATTTGTGGGATATAATGAACAACATAAACTGATGAACAAAAGTAAAACAAGAGTCATAGAAGCATCGAGCAGACTGTGAGGGAAGGTGGGGGTTAAGGGACCAACCAAAGGACTTGTCTGCATGCATATGAGCATAACCAATGGACACAGACAGTAGGGCAGTGAGGGCATGTGCTGGGAGTTGGGGTGGCCAGGGAGAGATCAATGGGGGCAAAAAAGGAGACTTATGTAATACTTTAAACAATAAAGAATAAAAAATAAAAGAAAGTACAAATCAGGAAGATAAAAAAAAGAAGCAACAGCTATGAAGTGTAATAAAGTGAAGTGCAATAAAAGGAGGTTTGCCTGTATCAGCATTTCTGAAAAGTCGGAGGAATTACAAAAAACAAAAATATTAGGTTAAAGTTAAAAGTACTGATACCAAGTTATTGATGAGATTTAAGGGCAGTTAACATGTAACTTACCTGGATTTTTAATTTTTTATGTTATGAGCCTTCTGTTATGGCTTGTGCACTCTACTGTGTCCTTATCACATTGAGATCCAGAGACACACATTAGAAACATCCCTTAAGACATGTTTCCAAAAGTTCCGGAAAAATTAGGACATGGGAGATGGTGTAGAAACAGTACAAAGGGTTGATGGCCAGTAGAACTGGCTCTGGGACGGGCTTATTGTATGATGTTGGACAGATGATATTTCTTCTCTATCCCTCTTTCCATGAATCTATGGAGCATTTGAGGAGAAGAAAGCAATGGGTTGGGCTAAATCAATTCTTCATGTCTGATCGTAGGGCCTGCAGCATCAGCATCAGCATCTCCTGGGAATCTGTTAGAAATTTAGATTCTCAGGACTCCCCCCAGATCTGCTGACTCAGGATACTCTGGTGTGGGGCCCAGAAATCTGTGTTTTCACAGGCCATCCGGGGGATTCTCACTATATTTTGAAAACCACTGGGAAAAATTATCTTTGTGTCCTATCTATCCCTCACATTATAGAAGGCTTTCACTGATTTTCAAGTAATTAGAAGCTACTAAATATTTTAATTATACACAAGTCACTGTCTCATTTTTATTTGTATGGCTTGATACCATTTTGAACCTGGCTTGTCATTGTACAGGATGAGGACAAACATACCAATTAATATGTATCCCTACTTGATACAATGCCAGTTAAACTTAAAAATAGAATTCTAAAATGCTGGGTTTGGGAAGAAATCTTAAAGGCACTTAAGTCAGTTATTTCTAGCTGCCATTTTATAGTTTAGTAAACTGAGGCCCAGATGGCTGTATGACCTTGACATTATCTTTTAGATGAGAAAGAAAGGCGTGGGTGAGCTTTATCCACAGGCTAGGAATAATCATTGCACTTTACTATTTTGTGGCAGATAGGCAGTGCCAGAGAAATACCCAAGCAATTAAATTGATTTTAAACCAGTGAGTATAAACACAAACCAGCAATTAGGATACAGAATATTGCAGGTTTTGACATGTATAAAACTATACAACCAATTACTTTTTACAAGTCAACTTGTGTCATTCATTTAAAGCAAAGCAGACCCTTGAATCTGTTTGTGAAGGCCATGGTCGAAAAAAGGTCAGTGTATTTAAACCTCATTTCATATAGTAAAGGTCAGGTTAGAAAGAGTGAGCTGGAAGAATAGATTAAAGATGTTAATTTATATTAAGGATTTATTATTTAATAAAAACAAATTAAGGATTTATTATCTTAAAGATTGCTTTCTTGAAAAAAAAAGTACTATCAATTAAATAACTAGTGTTCTCCAGTAGATTGTAATGGAAGAAATGCTGTTCTAGATATTCTGATATAAGTGCCAATCTTATCTCCTTACTTCCTCTTGTTGTTTAATATTTGCAGTGGCTTGAGAAAACTCAGACAGCCCACTGGACCTCAGTTGACCGTTCTTATTAAATTGGCTCATTAATATTAAGGGTTTCTTAATGCAGAGGCTAAAGACCAAGTGATACCTTGGGAAATGGGAATTAAAGGAGGAAACTGAGTTCCAGAGGACTCATCCAGAAATCCCTGTGAATAACGTACTGCTTTTTCAATTATAAAAGTACTGAACGAAGAGGCAAGAGGACCTAGGTTCAAACCAATCAGTTATTGCCCTTACGATCTTTGGACCTTTGATGATTGAGAATAACAGCCTCACATATCATTTGCAGTCAACTGATTTATCACAAGGAAGTACCTGGTCTGGCATCTAGCACACTTGCCACGTCATCAATAAAATTAGTAGAGGCAGATAGCCCCTTCAGAAGCCTACATGGAGACTTCCTTTTGTGTCCACAAATGAGTATCGGTGCCAGGACTTGTCTTGGTGTAAATATCTAGAAAACTGGCTAACCCAGTGGTCGGCAAACTCATTAGTCAACAGAGCCAAATATCAACAGTACAACTATTGAAATTTCTTTTGAGAGCCAATTTTTAAAAACTTCTTCTAATGTCACTTCTTCAAAATAGACTTGCCCAGGCCATGGTATTTTGTGGAAGAGCCACACTCAAGGGGCCAAAGAGCCGAGTATGGCTCGAGAGCCACAGTTTGCTGGCCACGGGGCTAACCTCCTGAAAACAAAGGTTTTTGAACATTGAAAAATATGCAAAATGACTGGATTAAAAGGAGATTGCACACTGCAGGAGAAAGGACGAGTGGCTTTGAAAACACAGAAATGGGAGCTATCGAAGTGAAGCACAGAGAGAAAAAGACTGCAAGTAGCACAGTGACCTGTGGAACAATACCAAGCTAACAATCTAACATGAAGTCACAAAAGAGAAAAGCATAAAACATTTGAAGAAATGAGAGTACATTTTTTCACATTATTTGATTTTCAACACAATTTTTAGTTTAAACAATACAGTGTTAAACACTGTAAAGCACATTTCCACATTCAACAAAACCTGAGCAACATTAGCACACCCACAAAACCCACAAAACCCACACTGACATTCACCATAACCAAACTCTAACAATCAATGATAGAAAACCTTAAAGCGGCAAGAAGATGGTATATGCATAGAGGAACAAATTAAGAGTGACTGAAGACTTTTCTGAAAATTTATGTAAACCAAAAGACCAGAGAACAATTTATATTTTGTAAACTTCATTTTTCAATTACTATTTACGTTCAATATTACTTTGTATTAGTTTACAAGGAAACAATATTTTTCAAGTATTGAAAATGACACAAAAACAAAAACTATCAAACATGGCATTCTAAAAACAGGACATAAGAACAAAAATCAGTAAAGATATTGAAAATTTGATCATTATAAATAAACTTGACCAAATAGATGTTTATGGACCATTCCAACTAACAACAGCAGAGTACACATTAATTTAAAGTACATGTAGAATAGTCATCAAGATAACCATATCCTGGGCCATAAAACAACTCAGTACATTTACAAGTTTAAATTATGCAGAGTATTTTCTCTTGCCAAAAATAATTAAATTAAAATTATTATAAAAATCTGAAGAGTCCCCAAACATTTGGAGTTTAAACACACTTCTTAGTAATGTATGGGTTAATGAAAACTCACAAAATAAAATAAAAAGTATTTTGAGTAATAAACAATGATAACAAAATACGTAATTTTATGCATCCATATCAGTACTTACAGGTGTGTATATAGCTTTAAATTATATTGAGGAAATCTAAAATAATAATTTGTTTCCATCTTAAGAAACTAGAAAAAGACCAAGTTAAACCCAAAGTAGAAGGAAGAAAGTAGTAAAGATCCGAGGAAAAATCACTAAAATAGAAAATAGACCAGCAGAGGAAATAAGTGAAACTAAATGCTTATTCTTTGAAAAGATTAATAATATAAACAGCAAACCAACCAACTTAGTCAGAATGATCAAGAAAGTATGAGTTACCAGTATCAGAATAAACATGGATATCACCACACATTCTACAGACAATAAAAGGATAATAAAGAAATATTACAAACAACAGAGTTTATGTCAATAAATTTGACAACTTAGATGAAATGGACAAAGTCATATATATATATATATATATATATATATATATATATATATATATATATAGTGGCCCCAGAAGAAATAGACTGAATAACCTTATATCAATTAAAATTGATTTATAATTTTAGTGCTTCTTTTGTTAAATACAATATGATATCTTGGATCTTCAGAAAGAAAAAAGATCTGAATAGAAAAATTGGGAAAATCCAAATAGTCTATAGTTTAGTTGATAGTGGTGTGCTAATGTTAATTTTTAGTTTTTACAAATTACCCTGGTTATATGAGATGTTAACCTTAGGACAATGGTTCTTCACCAGGGATAATTTTGACCCCCAGGCAACATCAGGCAATGTCTGGAAACATTCTGGCTGTCACAACTGGGGGGGATAGTGTTACTAGCATCTAGTGGGTAGAAAGCTCAGCATGCTGGTTAACATCCTGCAATGCAGGGACAGTCACCACAACAGAGAATTATCTGGTCTGAAATACCAGTTATGCCAAGGTGTGGGACTCTCCTCACACAGAAAAATTAAGTGAAGGATAAATTGGGACTTTAAGACAATTAATAGGCTTCCTCTCAATCACATCTTTCCCACTTATTTCATTTCTCTGAGTTTAACTAGTCAGATAGCCCGACCTCATTAATGGTGGGGTCTTGTTCCTGGCATGTGGGGCACGGGTTGGGGACTAGTGATATGTAGATATCTCTGGTCATGTATGTCCAGGCATGTTCACAGAGGCAAGCACAATCACTGTTCAGCAAGGTCATTAACCTAGAATAGGACATCATGTGCCACCATGCTTCTCTTCGCCATGCTTGGCCTCTCTGCAACCCAATATAGGGAAATTATATTGGTAGAGAAATAGAGTTACTTAGTATATATCTTTGTAAATAGCATAATTATAAAACTGTCGACATGTTCGTTCCCTTGGAAAATTTCCTGAATGTCTGTGAGTCATAACTTATGGGTAGCCCCCTCCACCTACTCACCCACCCACCAGAAAAGCCTGTAATTGCATGTAAACATTTCTCTCAGATCAACTCACCCATCAGAAACACAGACCCGTAAAAGCTTTGGCATCTTCACTAACCTGGAAACTAGCCGTTTTCTCTGGGGACTTGAAAGGAGCATGGGTTAATGGGAGCTTTTCATTATCTGGTGAAATCTTGGCATGCTTGGGGACCAATTAGGGAACTCTTGAAGTCATCCCACTCACAACCTAACAATAACTTCAATTATAGTAATTGAGGAAAAACTGCACACGTTAGATATCAGCTCCCTAACTTTTTATGAAATGTTTGGCTTCTTTTCATCAAAAGTCTGCATTTTACTGAAACATACATATATTAGGAATTAGACATGTAAACACGTCTACAAAGTGTTGCTTAATGTAATGGCTTAGCCTCACTCCTGTGATTTCCTGCCCTTCTCATTATACTCATTTCTGCTCTTCTCATTATACTACTCATTGCCAAAGTTTTTGGTGTAAGCCTGTAAAGCAGGGGTAGGGAATATCCGGCCCAAAGGGCCACACAAGGCCCACGAAATCATTTGGTCAGACTCTGCTAAGGCATTATGGGTGAGTTAATGAAATGTTTGACCAAAGACTAGTAGAGCAGGCTGATTTTTAAGTTGATAATTGTGTGTCGCCCGCACAAATAACTATCCAAATGGCTCTTGGCAGAAAAAAAGGTTCACCACTCCTGCTCTAAATGAAGTATTTTACCCCAACTCACTCATGCTCTCTTCTTGTGGGATCTAGGGGGAGTTAATGTTTTGTTTTAAGGGAATGGGAAAATTTGAAGACCACCCAAAGTAGCACTCCCTGTCTCCAACTCTAGAGAAAGCATGAGCTTATTCTTGGAGTGGAAAATAGTTCTGGGTTTGTCAAAATATTAGAAATATTGCACAAGGCAAGATAAAGGTTGGGAAGACAGGTAAAAAGTATGCTAATGAAAATGAATGAAGAGAGCTTACAATCGGGAAAATTAAAAAGACATTATTAAAAGTAGAAATTCAAGAAGATCCTAAAAATGTTGGTGAAAGAATGGATGTACTCAGTCTGTGCTCTTCAGGGACATGACAAACTTATGTATGAAGACAGGATATGTTAGCGCTCAGTTGTGAAGTTCAGACATGAAAGATGGGGGGTGCTATTTCACTGGCTAAGTGAAAGTGGATTTTGAGTAACTAGATGAGTTGCTTCTCCAGTTCAACCGAGGACCATTAACTAAGCTGAGCACCAGGTGGTCATTAGTAGGAGAATGCTGCCGCTGGCAGAGAGGAAGCATGTGGCTATTTGGGATTTGTAAGGCGTTGGTGAGGGCTGAGAAAGAACCTTCATGTAAATATTAATGAGAGTCTTCGGAATGGTTCATTCTTTCTATTAAAATTCCCGATGATGAGTTATTGTCTCATGAATGAAACAACTTGTCTAAAGATTGAGAGGCAACTTGCAGCCATTGAATTATCTGCAGGAAGTGCATCCTGAGTTGGGTACTAAGGAGAAGATGGTTTTGCACATTCTCTTGGCGGTGTTCCCATCCATTTGTGGAATTTTGGATCCGCTGGAACTCACGGTGTGACCATGAAACAGTGTCTGATCAGTGCTTAAGCAAGTTCACCCCTTTGCATTTTCTCAACTAAACTCATTACTACAGAGGTCATAAGAGGTAATCAATATGTTGAATGACTTGGTGAAAGTGGCAGTAGAACAGGAGGATAAATAACTTCACACAAAGAAGAAAATATTTCTTTACCATTGGGAAAATCATATATATATTGTAATCTAAACACTTTTCTAATGTTACTTTCAGATTTAAGAATTAGTTGAATGGCCCTGACTGGTGTGGCTCAGCTGGTTGTGGGGAGTCTTGTGCATGGATAGGTTACTGGTCTGATTCCCAGTCAGGGCACATGCCCAGATTGTGGGCTTGATTTCCGGTAGGGGGTTGTGCTGGAGATAGCCAATCAATGTTTAATGTTTCCCTTTCACATTGATCTCTCTCTCTCTCTCTCTCTCTCTCTCTCTCTCTCTCTCTCTCTCTCTCTTTCTCAAAAGCAATAAGAAAACAAACAAAGAGTTAGATGAGTGGAATACAGCCATTTTTATACATTGTTCCACACTAATTTAGGTATAAACTACTATGCCCACTGTAGGGGACCTTGTTGGTACCCACCTGCATCCTCTCACATCCCTCTCCTAGCCTCTGCACATTTAGCTGCTAAAAGCAACCACCCGTGACCTTCTTCAGAGGATGCTTCTTGGGTACTGGAGCCCCGTTGGCCCTTAGGGAGAGTCAGAGATGCTGGATCCTCTACCTCCCTCCTCCCCCAGCCTACCCATGGCTGAATGACTTTCTGATGTGTTAACACAAAAGTGCAGCTACACTGACACCAGACAAACAGGCTCCAAGGCGTAAATTAACACTCCAGGGCCCCAAGCAGGATCAAGAGTCATACCCTTCTTGGCTGCTGCTCCTTTGTCATCCCCTGACTAGTTTCTTCTGAGAGCATTTTAACACTCAAATCATTGGCTCAGGTTCTACTTCTGGAAGAACTTGTTCCTAAGAAACCCCCACAATTAGTTGGGAATCATGGTGAACTCACACAAGAATGCTCTTCAATAACAAACGTGTTGGTCAAGAAGGAGGAACTATCTCCTGCCCCAATGTCCTGAGGCCACCTGCCCTATTTTTGGTAAACCAGCATCGAATTTGCATAACGGACTTTGACAGATTCCCTACCATTTTGCTTACCTTTCAGGAAGATATTGTAGTTTCTGTTTTAAAAAGGTTCAAATGGAATTTTTTTCCCCCCACTCGAGCACTGCAGTTGAATCAACAGCATGCATTTTTTAAGAATTCCATAATGTATGTACATCATACACAACTCTGAGGAATTCAATAAGTATCTCATACAATATTATATCTACTCACTCTAGGGAGTTCTTAATATGCACTTTATGGGGACTTGAATCATTTCTCTTCTTTAATAAAAGCGAAAGCAACAGTAATAGTGGTATATAAAATGTGTACATTGAAATGTCTGAGTTTTATACAAACACAGTTTGAGAAATGTGAGGACTGGCAGTTCATATAAAAATTCACTTTGATCATGGCTGTCCTGGAGCATGAATTTGCTTATGAGGCTCTGAAGTTATGTATCTAGTTCTGTGTTCAATGGAATTAAAAAGAGTTGCAGAAGTATCATCCTTAGGACTCTTACAAGTTAGAATAAGGTGCAGTGATAAAGAAAGGTGGAGTCTACCTTTGCTATCATTAAGAGAGATCCTAACTTAGTGAGATAGATGTAATAAAATAGATGCATGGGGAAGAGCTTCTGATTCAACCAACCTTGATTGAGACTTACTTGCTAGGAACCAGTTGAGTCACGTGGGTGTACGTTATCTTACTTCTCCTTAATTACAGCCTGTGAGATAGGTTCTATTTTCTCCATTTTGCTGTCAAGGAAACACATTTGAATAGGTAAATTGCCCCAAATCACACAGCAATAACTAGCAAAGATGGGATTCTAACCTAGGTCTACAAGACCCAGTTTCTGTGGTGTCTCCAGTCTTTTTAATGGCTCAAAAATGGGAAAATATGACCGCCTACACGTCTGGGTAGTGAGATAGACAATGATTCTATGCAGTTGAATAGGCCGTGATCATTTTAAGCTGGTTGTATTCTGGGCCATTTATATTGATGTTTAGGAGATTTTATCGTTTGGCATTTTTATGCCAGGATTCTGGGAGAGAGCTTTGGCTCCAGCTTCCTCTCTCTGAGTAATACCTGGTAGAGAAAATAAATCACGGGCGAGGAGGTATTCATGTGTAACATTCGGCTACTTACTGGTAGGAGAAGGAAACAATACCTTTCAGCCACTAACAAGCATCAGATTTCTCTCTCCATGTTTATGCTGGCTTTACATCACTCAGGGAAGAAAAGTGCTCGCCTTTGATTTATGTCCACTGACAATGAAATGTCCATGATGATTAATTACGCTGCTCAGAGAGTTTGCTGTGGTGCTTACCTCTGTAGCCCCAAATCTGAAGCAAATAAATGTCTGTGTCTTGCCAAGGAACAGCAGTTAAACCTACTTTCTCTTAGCCAAGTGATACATAGCTTGTATTGGATGCAGTATTTTAAAGATGAATTTGTAATCTACATTTCTTTTTTTTTTTTTAAGGGATTGGAGGTTCCTATTAGTAAAAGTAGCATTTGTAACTTTAGATTTTTTTTAATAGGAATTTAGAAAAAATATACTGCAAGCCTCAAAAATGTTCATACCCTGTAAAATTTTTGTGAGACTGTTCTAAAATAAAAATGAGATGCAAAAAAAGGATTTCAGTACAAAGATGATCATTGAAGCATTATATTATAGGGATAAAGCATCTAAGCATTATATTATAGGGATAAAAATTGAATATTCCAATAGCCAACTATAAGGAATGTATAAATCTTGAAATAATGGTACGATAGAATTTAACACATGTGTCAAAAACCATCATGTTTACAACAGTTTTAATTGTATAAGAATTATTTATGATATGCCAAGTGTAAAAATCAGGATGTAAAATTCTTAATAGAGCACTCTCTGAAAAGCAATGCATATGAAAAAAAGGAAAGTATATTCATGTCAGATATCCTCTATTTTTTGGATAGTGGAAATACATATAAATTCTCCTTTTAAAATATTTTCTTATTTTCTGAGTTATCAACAATGTGCACATAGTGTAACAATAAACATATGTCATTGCCGAAACCGGTTTGGCTCAGTGGTAGAGCGTTGGTCTGTGGACTGAAAGGTCCCTGGTTCGATTCCGGTCAAGGGCATGTACATTGGTTGCGGGCACATCCCCGGTGGGGGGTGTACAGGAGGCAGCTGGTCGATGTTTCTTTCTCATCAACGTTTCTAGCTCTCTATCTCTCTCCTTTCCTCTCTGTAAAATATCAATAAAATATATATATTTTTAAAAAATAAACATATGTTGCAAAGTGTAGACAAAAGGTTAGAATTCTTTTTAGAAAATTTAATTTTTCTGGCATGATGTGCACCAAATTGTGATTGTGGAACAAGGACACACAAAGCACCACCCCGGGGTTCAGGGCTGCCTGCCACCTGCCCCGGTGGGTGAGATTTCCCGTCGCACAGCTCCCAGGCCTGCTCCGGCACTTACCATTCTAACGGCAGAGTTGAGGAGTCGTGACTGCAAAGAGGAAAATATTTACTGCCTGGCCTCTTTCCAAGTTAGCTAGCCCCTGTGCTAGAGTAATACATCTCAGCAACTAATCAACGAATTGATATTTATACGATGCCAGTTTATTTTCTTAGAAAAGATGTCCAGTGTCATATGCCTATTCTGGAAGCGAATGCTTCAACTCAAAGCAATAGGACAGGGTAGAGAGAATCCTTAATTTGTAACACACACACACACACACACACACACACACACACACACACACCTAGACCGTGGCAATTGGATTCAATTCCTGGAATATTTTAAAAAAGTATTTTTAACTGATTTTAGAGAGAGAGGAAGGGAGAGGGAGAGAGAAATATTGATGAGAGACAAACATTGGTTGGCTGCCTCCATAGGCCCCTACTGGAAGTCAAGCACAAAACCCAGGTGACCCGGGCATGTGCCCTGATCAGGAATTAAACCAGCAACCTTTGGGTACATGGGATGATGCTCAACCAACTGAGAAATACCAGCCAATGCAAGAACAATAACTTTTAAGTGAGATTCTTTGTTGGTCTTCCTTATGGATTAGCTGGTATCTAACTGCTCTAATATTGTGGCCTTTAAAAAAATATATTTGCATTTGTTGTGTTTGTTACTAAGCTTCTCCTATTAATTAAAAATGCACTTTTCAGTTATTTCTTTTATGATCTTTTTTGTTTCTAATTGATTTGTTAGACCAGTATTGATAATGCTTGTTGTCTTCAATTTGTTCCTTTCAGTTTGCATTTTTGCATTGTCTTCTCTAATATCCTATTGAAGTCTTGCTTATATTGAGTTTGTGTTTTTACCGTATTCTGTAAAAACACTTGTAGGAATTTTCTTTACTCCTATAGAGGAAGAGGTAAAGAAGCCATTTTCCTTATATCCAGGCTGCATAACCCAACGTAACTTATCACTGTTGGTGTTGACCTTACCCATCAGGGTGAGGAAGTGCTTGCCAGATCTCTCCACTGAATCATATTCCACTGTATGGATGTACCACAGTTTGTTTATTCGCCTATCAAAGGGCATTTTAGTTTTGGATGAGGGTGGAGGAAACTGCTGTAAATATTGCATAAATATTTGGTAGAATTCACTTTGTTTAGCTTTTAAAAAAATTCAGGAGTTTTAAAAATTAATTCTTTGGGATTTTCTATATAGGCAATAATGTAATCTGTGAAAAAGGTGTTTATATTTCTTCCTTTTCTTGTATTTTCTATCTTTTACTTACTTTTCTTGTCTTTTTATTATCTAGGGATTCCAACATTAGTTGGAATAGCAGTTGTTAGAAGGGCATTGTTGTCTTGTTCCTTAAGAAAAAGTAGTTTAGTTTCTCACCATCTACATGTATAAAGGGCTAATATGCAAAGTATCCCCTTGGAGTTCGACTGGAGACCAGGAGTTTGATCGCTTGCTATGACGTGTGATGACCACCAGGGAGGGCTGCACAGAATGAAGGAAGGCCCTGGCTGGCAGCCAGAAGGCCCCAATCAGCCCTTATCACCAGCCAGGCCTAGGGACCCTACCCAAGCACGAATTTTGTGGACCAGGCCCCTAGTCCTATATAATAAAGAGGTAATATGCAAATTGACAATCACTCCAACACACAATATGGCCATCCCCATGTGAACAAAAGATGGCCAACACAAGATGGTTAGCAGGGGCGGACAGTTGTGGGTGATCAGGCCAGCAGGAGAGGTCAGTTGGGAGCAATCAGGCCTGCAGGGGAGGGCAGTTGGGAGCAACCAGGCCTGCAGGGGAGGGCAGTTAGGGGTGACCAGGCTGGCAGGGAGGGCAGTTGGGGCAGGACCAGGCCTGGAGGGGAGGGCAGTTGGGGTTGACCAGGCTAGCAGGGGAGGGCAATGAGGGGCAATCAGGCTGGCAGGGGAGCAGTTAGGTGCCGATCAGGTTGGCAAGGGAGTGCTTAGGAGGTGATCAAGCTGGCAGGTAGAAGTGGTTAGGGGCAATCAGGCAGGCAGGCAGGCAGGCAGGCAGGCAGGCAGGCAGGCGAGAGGTTGGAAGCCAGCAGTCCTAGATTGTGAGTGGGGTCCCAGATTGGAGAGGGTGCAGGCTGGGCTGAGGGACACCTCCCCTCCCACCCCCCTGTGCACTAATTTCATGCACTGGCCCTCTAAATAAGTATAATGTTAGCTGTCTATTTTCTGTGAGGATAGTCTTTATCAAGTTGAGGAGGTTTCCCCCTGTTTATACTTTGAGTTTTTATAATGAATGGGTGTTGAATTTTGTCAAATGCTATATCTATATCAATTGATGTGATCACATGACATTACATCTTTAGTATTTTGATGTATTGAGTTACATTGATTGGTCTTTTAAAGGTTGACCTTGCATTTCATACCTGGAATAAATCACATCACTTGGCATGGTTTGCAGTTCTTTTTATACATTGTTGCATTCAATTTGCTGATATTTTGCTAAAGGTTTTTATATCAATGTTTATGAGAGATATTGATCTCTAGGTTTTTTTCTTATGTCTTCATCTTTTTTTGATATTAGAGTAGTGCTCTTCTAGAATGAGTTAGGAAGTCTACCTTCTACTTCTGTTTTCTGGAAGAGATTGTGGAGAAATATCAATTTCTTCCTTAAACATTTGGTGGAATTCACTAGTGAAAACTTCTGGGCTTGGTGCTTTCATTTTGGTAATGGTATTAATGATTCATTTGTTTAATAAATTTAGGCTTTATCAGACTTTCTATTACTCCTTATTTGGTAGCTCTGTCAAGTAATTGATCTATTTCATCTAAAGTGTCAAATTTGTAACCGCTGAGTTGTTTATAGTATCCCTTTATTATCATTTTAATGTCAATGGAACCAGCAGTGATAACTCCCCTTTTGTGTTTGTTATTTGTAACTTTTCTCCTTTCCTCCCCTCCCTCCTTCACCTCCTCTTTTCTTTTCCTCCTTAGCTTGAGCAGAGGTTCGTTAATTAATTTGATTGATTCTTTCAAAGAATCATTTACTTTGGTCACTATTTTCTATTGTTTTACTGTTTTCAATTTTATTATTTCTGTTTTAATTATTATTTCTTCTGCTTGCTTAAATTGTTATTTTTAGTTTTCCAATTGGAAGAGATTATTGGTTTTATTTATTTTATAATATGTGAACTTAATGGTATACACTTCCCTATGAACACCACTTTCACAGCATTCTACAAATTTGGTAAGTTGTATTCCATTTTCACTGAGTTCAAAATATTTTAAAAATTTATCTTGAGATTTCTTTGACCCATATACTATGTATAAGCATGTATATTTGGGGATTTTACATCTACCTTTCTGTTCTGATAACTGAGACCATACTTTGCTTATATTAAATTTGTTAAGGTATGTATTACAGTACAGTATCTCTTGTGAATATTCAATGTGAGTCTGAGAAGAATGTGTATTCTGTGCTGTTGAATGTAGTATTCTGTAAATGTCAGGTCAAGTTGAATGATAGTGTTGTTCAGGTCTTTTTTATTATAACTGATTTTCTGTCTGCTTGAACTATGAATTACTTAAAGAGAGGTGTTTGACATCCCCAACTATAATAGTGGACTTATTTATTTCACCTTCAAGTTCTATCAATTCTGGCCTCACATATTTTAATGCTCTGTTGTTAGGAGCATACATGTTAAAGATTATTATATCTTCTCGGGGTATTGACCACTTTATCATTATGTCATTTCCTTCTTTATCCCTGAGAAGTTTCCTTGGTCTGAATTCTATTGTGTCTGAAATTAATATATATATTCCAGCTTTGTTTGACTAGTACTAGCATAGTGTGTCTTTCCCTATCTTAGTATTTTCACTGTAGCATATAAAATCTTTTAATTTATAAGTTCTTTTATAGTTTATAAAATGATGTTACATATATATAGTATAAAAAGTTAGAAAAATACAGGAGAAAAAACCAGAATTATTAATAATCTCTCCTCACAGAAATAACTAATTAATATTTTGGTGCTTTGTTCTCCAATTCTCTCCCTCATGAATATATGTAAATTGGATCTCTGTTGGGATTCACATGTAACTAGGAATGCCCTTGTGAAAAAGTAGGAGGAGTCCACAAGAAGTTTGTATGCATTAGAGGACAAAAGGAATTCAAATCTTGTTTGCTTTTCTGAATAGGCAACACACATACACAGCACCGTGACCCCGAACTTATTTCTCTCCCCTAAAAATAACAGTTTAACACTTTATTGTATATTTGTATTTAGAACAGAATGTATTCTGTGCACATTCAGGATTAAGCATTTTTTATATAACTGTATATGCTCTAAACATAGTCCTGTCCTAGTTCTTAAAATGTAATTACATATCTCAGAGAATTTTCCATTTCAGTAGCTAGGGATAATCCCTTTTAGCAACTGACAATTATTTCATTGTATGTATGAAATATAATTTATTTAACTGATCACCCATTGAAGAACAGTTAGGCTATTTTCATGGTTTTGCTGTTACAAATACTGCTGCAAGGACTATCTGGTACATAGGATTTTATACACTGAGTGGCCATATTTTATGATCTCTGAACACATAATAATCTGGCCTCTCAGTGTGTGTGTGTGTGTGTGTGTGTGTGTATTAGAGGCCCAGTACATGAATTCGTGCATGAGTGGGGGTCCAGCCAGCCTGGCCAGGAGGAGGGGACATGGGAGGTTGGTTGGCCCGCTTGCTGGTCAAACTCCTGGTTGAGGTGACAATTTGCATATTAGCCTTTTATTATATAAGATATACACTGAATGGCCAAATTATTATGCGTTCAGGGGTCATAATAATCTGGCCACTCAGTGTATATATACTAGTGTCCTGGTGCACAGATTCATCCACATTGAAAGAAAATTAATTAGAGGAAATATTTTAATATTGGTATTTTTCCTTTCTCCATAATAGAAGTGTCAACCAAGTTTACAATTGACAATAACAGATTAAAACACGCATGTGATTGGCACCAGCGAGAGCTTTATATGTATCATGCATGTGTGAGTCAACTTAGCCTTTTATATATATAGAACAAACTTGCTTAATTAGACCTGTTTTCTGGCTTAGTTAAACTTTTTCCAGCCCAGTGAAGTGCCCCAACTTCTTTATTAGGTGATTGTCAGCAGGACAGCAGGAAATATCAACATGAAGCAGATTATTATTGTAGATAATTCAGGGAGAACAAAGGGTAAAATATTTAACTGTAGCAGTGTTTGACTATATTCTGTGCAGTGAGAAAGTCTGAAGACATTTTCAAGTTCCATCATTTCTTCTTTTCAGTTGGGTCAAGTTTCTAAGTTTTTTATATATAGCCTTTTTAATTTTTTTCTATCTATCTATCTATCTATCTATCTATCATCTATTTATCTAAAGATGTATTTAGTACATTGCAAAACATAATATTCCTTGGTGAGTGGGTATATACTTAAAATTTGGTAGATAAGGATGTCAATAAATTTCTAGCCATTAAAAATTTACCATACTACTTTTCCAAGAACCGCATAAAAATACACTTTTCTACAGCCTTGCCAACATGATGTTTACCAAATTATCTATATTAACATTCCACCTGACAGTTTTGCTAGCTCATTATAGTTTTATTTCTCTGCAAGAATAGTTTAAGAACCATTTCATGTGTGTAACAGCTGTGTTTTTCTCTGAAGCAGATGTTCATTTTGTTTACCCATATTTCAGTTCTATTCTTGGTTTTACCCTGTGACTTGTAAAAATTATTTGTATAAATTAGTCTTCTGTGATATGAGTTGGGATAATTATTTTTTGCCATGTACATATTTAAAATTTTTGTGTAGTTGAACCAAATTCCTTTCTTGTATGTCTCTGGGATCTCTGTCATACTTAGGAATGCATTTTCCATTCTGGTGTTATCCAAGTAATTCCCCTGTGGTTTTGTACTTATGATTTCTTTTTTGTTTGCTTATTTTACCCATTATGTTTTTATCTTGTTGACAGGTAAGAAAAGGGGACCCAACTTTACTTTTTTTTTCCAGATTGCTATTAAGTTTTTCCAGCATACTATTTGAAAATTAATATTTTTCTTTTTTTAATTTGAAATGCTATTGTTACTATATATTAAACTCCCATATGTAATTAAGTCTACTTATGGATATGGCATCTTGTTCTTTTGGTATGTGCAAAGGCCACAAAATTTTATAAATAAAAATATATGCATCATATGCTTAAAATATATGCATCATATGCATATTCGTTTGGGGTGCTTCTCTGTTTAGTCTTTGGGTTGAGACAAATTTTTTTATACTTAGACTCTTCAGCATTTCTTTCTTTGTTCTCTCCTTGGCTGTCATCCTGCCTGAGCTTGTTCCCCTTGATTTTTGGACATGAATGAAACATCAAGCCTTCTTCAGGGGTCCTGCGGGGCTGGATGAAGCAGCCTGCAAGTGCAGGAAAGGTATCCATCCCTGTAACCAATGCATGATGGGAGAGAATCAGACAGATAAATTCCCTCTCCTTGCCAACTGTCTGGAGAAGTCCTCCACATGGATTTCGTGGCTTGGGGTGAAGTGTAGCCAGTGTGACAGTACCAGGTCGGTGGCCATGTATGTTAGATTTTTTTTCCCTCAAAGATCAGAAGGTTTCACCATTTTTATTTTTAGGCAGCATTATGACATTCCTTGTTTTATTATAATGTTGGTGCTATGCAATGAAGTCTAAATCTGTGCTTTTACCAAAAACAGGGTTAAATAATCTTGTACAGGTTATCTGAATACCTGTTGTTGTTTTTTTTACTATTTTTTTTTTTTACTATTGTTTTGGTTTTTTTTTTTTTTTTTTACTATTTTTTACTATTTCATGGAAGGAGTATTTCACTTGCATATGTATGGATTTCCCAGTGCTTTAGCAAAAATATTCGCTCTTCCTTAAGACTTATAATTATCATGGGTAGGACTTTCTCAGTCCCCCATTTATTAGAAAGATCTGCCTTAGCAGTTGATACTGCTCATAGGTTGGATTATGTTAATTGATGTTTTCTTTTGGGTTTGTCATCATGTCAGACACTGTGTATTTGAATAGGGAGTATAAGATACTGCCCTCTTTTTCAAGCATACGGGGGAGTGTGCTATGGATGCTGACTATTAAGGCAGCGCTTGAGATTTTAATATGCCAGTGGCTTCTGTCTCATAAAATTTCTTGTTACATGTAGCCACTTAGGATATTTTGGCCTGTCCTCAGCTTAATAGTGAGGCTGATTTTATCCATTATTCCTTTCATCAAGAAAAAAGTAAGCATTTTTTCCCCACTATAGCTGATTAGCTACATCCCATAATCTAAGGCAAGTGATTTTTTTAAAAATGCTTCTGTTTTTTCATGTTTAACTCTGTGGATTTAAATCTTTGGAAGACAACGTATTACAACCTACGTAAGTGTTTATTTTTTTGAGAAAAACCAGTAGCTATCCCATGACATGCCTGAGAAGGTACATGTTGCAAGGTGAATTAGCTTAGCCATGCATGCACTTTTATGACAGTAACAAGAAGGAAAATGAAATTTTATGTTCTGAGGCAGCTAAGACTTGCAGTTTTTATGGGCTTTGGCTGTGTAAGAGAGCTTGACAAGGCAACTTTTTAACGATGGTGGCAGTAGCTGATCACTGTAGGCACTGGGTGTATTAGGTTTCTAGCATTACCATAACAAAGTACCACTGATTGGATGGCTTCAACAGCAGAACTTTATTTCCTCACAATCCTGGAGGCTAGAGTCCAAGATCAAGATGTCAGTAGGGTTGGTTTCTTTTGAGGGTCTCCCTCCTTGGCTTGTTGATGGCTGACTGGCTTCTCCCTCTGTCTTCACACAGTCTTTCCTCTACGCACGTCTGTGTCTTAATCTCTTCTTCTTACAAGGACACTATTCACGTCACATCAGGGACCATCCCAGTGACCTCATTTAACCTGGAAGGCCCTATCCCCAAATATATCCTGATGAAATGGGGGTTAGGACTTCAACATATGAATTATGGGGGATACCATTCAGCTCGTGACACTGGCGGTGAGGATTGAGGCTGACTCTTGCTAATTAAGTTTTACTTGCTATGACAGCTCTGAGTTTAGGGACAATATGAATTCATGTATTTTGTTCCATCACATCCTGAGGTGGAGAAACCCTCATCATCTGGTTTTAGAGCCATCTTACTCACTCCCTCTTCAGTATTGCTTCTGTGTTTTCTATTTCTCTTTAGCATTACTGTGATATGTATTTGCCGTACAATTTCACAATGCCAAGCTGTATTGTCAGGCTCACTCTGTTAACAAGCTACTCCTGTTTGAAGTTGAATGCCAGCATGCCTGAAATCCAGCATATGCATGTCTCTTTAGTCTTTCCTAAGTTTTCACTTACTGTCAGACCCTCTTTTCTCGGGTACTTGAAAGTTCCTCTTCTTTGGTCTCTATTGCTCTTTCTCTAGAGCCCATCACTTTATCTTGTCTCTCCCCCATCCCCGCTGTGTTGAAGCCTACGTTATTCTTTTCATAGCATTGTCCTTGAATGAGTATGAGGGGTCCCATTTGACCCATGAGTACTCAATGATTATTCCCCTTGATAGCATAATGTTGATGTCTTATTATACCCCTTTGTCACCAGGGGGAAAAGATCAAAAAGGACCCAGGGGTAAAGAGATCATAAAACTCAGTCCTACTCACATGTAACATTTTACTTATTTATTTTTAAAATGTGTGTATATGATGCAAAAGACAGGGACTGTGTCTCACCGTTGAGTTACTAGCATGTGGCCTGCTTCATGACACATAGTAAAAGCTCATTCAATGTTTGGTTGAACTGGACACTGTATTTATATTTCAGTGTTGAAGGAGGTCTTGTTATGCTTATGATGTACATCGACTTGCTCTAGGTTTCCTTGGACAACATATTTAGCAAGAGGGGGATTGATAGTTGACAGTTCTTGGCTTCAGAACCAAACCAAGATCTGGATGATTTAGATACCTGATATTTCCTGTTTTGGTCCTTCATTGTCTTATCAGAATCAGGGATCATTGGGTATTAGGGGGCCCAGGGAAAGCATAAATAGTAAAATATCTTATCCCTCCTCTCAAGGAGTTTAAATCTGTTTGAGAAGGGAAGAAATGGAGAGATCAATGCCTGGTAGCTGGGGAGCTAAGAAGACCAGTTGTTAGTTTGACCTAAGGGCTGTATGAAGATCTTGTTAGATCTCTATAGAGGAATTTGGGGGAAATCCCAGCACTGGTTAAGGTCATTGGCCTTGGAAATCAGGAGATTTACGAGTGATCCATTGCCATTATTATGCCATAAAATAACAGGATAACCACGCATCAGCTGGTGAAGAATGATGGTCTTTATTAAATATCATAATTGCTTATAATTTTACATGAATTATATTTAATATTAATATAATGTTATAATATAAAATTATAACATAATTTATAAATATTATATATAATCCCATTAAGAAAAGAAGTAAGTTGAGAGTCTGTGAAAATGCTTCAGACAAGACTACATTAATATTGGCTGTTTGGTTCATATTATTGTTGATGTTGGCCTACAAAGTGATTCTAACTGGTATCAGCTTCCTAACTAAGAGGAGGAAAATTGTTCTAGATAGTCTGGTCCTTGGGAAGATGATCAGTTTTCATGTATTTCATTAAAAGCAAGAATAATTTTGAGGTAATTGGGAACATCCTGTTATGTAACTGACTGTAATAAATTTCTATGTAGATGCTATAACGCCTCATTTTCTTCACCTGTAGAATGAGAGGAATAAAAGTACACACTTCAGAGGTTTGTTGTAAGGATCGAGTGTTTTAATACAGAGAGAGCCCTTGGTGCAATGCCTGCTGCAGAGCAAGAAGGTGTTAGGGATGAATGCTATGAGTTTCAGTTCTAAGGCCACTTTATCACATCTCCTTTGGTGCTTGTCAAATTCCGGAAAGTGACAGCAGATTCAAGCTGGACATCCAGAGGTGATGGCAAAGAAATTTGAAAGTTAAAATTGCAAAAATAGTTCTCTAAAGGAGTACTAGTCCTTCTCAAGAAGATTAGGAAGGAAAGAAAAGGAATAACTTCAGTTAGAGCATACAGCTCATGTGAAACACATACTTATAGTAAGCGACAAAATGTGCGATTCGTCCCAGCTCATTAATAATTTAAACATTAGCCTGGCTGATATGACTCAGTGGTTGAGCGTTGGCCTATGAAACTGGCAGTCATGGATCAATTGCTGGTCAGGGCACATGCCCAGGTTGTGGGCTCACTCCCCAGTAGGGGGCATGTGAGAGGCAGCTGATCAGTGATTCTTATTATTGATGTTTCCATCTCTCTCTTCCTCCTTTCCTCTCTAAAATCAATAAAATCATATTAAAAATAATTTAAACATCATAATGATGTTGACATTTCAGACAGTAGATCCACTTTCTCTTTTTTGCTTTGCTAACAAATTGCTTTAGGTAAAACTATCGCTACTGTGAGCTAGGCATTGAGTTAAGTGCTTTTGCATAGACAGTTTGTACTGTTTTACCGGTAAGCAAACTATGGAGTTCATCTTGCTGCTGTCACGGGGGAAAAAGGAAAGTGGAATACAACCACTATATATGTAAAATGATGAAACCATATTCCAAACCACCCTTTTAGCGCCTGTGTTGCTAGAATTTTAGCCATTTCCCCCCTATAACTACCGCTAAGTTGCCTCTTCTGCCACCTAGTGGACACTAAAGTAATTACCATATTAACATTTCAAAATCGAACCATGGCTCTTACTATTATTATTTACTATTTTACTTCTGATAATACCTCACTGCCACGAGGTGTCAGACAGTATGTATAGAGTGTACATAATTTGTCCTACATGAAGTGAGAATTTTTGATTTGTACCAGAATTGCCGGTACAGATTTGAAATAAGAGAATTTCTTAAAAGTTAATTATAAACACTGCATGGCAACATAGAACTTATGACTTGAGAAATTACTTTTTATTGAATACTGTGAATTATTTTTATGAGTCTTGGTACTCGATAGTAAGCATTTTACATTTAAAAGTAAATAGTGGCAGTTTCTTACACTTCTTTTGCCCTTCAAGAAGCTACATAAAGATTGCCTTCCAATTGCTGCTGCAGCTAGAATTGCTGAGAGTTAAGCTTCTTCAGTGAAAGTCAAGTCATCCCATTCCTTTTTCTAAGCATGGGAAATCTAAATACCCCATTAAAAAATGGCCAGGAAAAAGAACCAGGAGAGCAGGCTTGGAGCAGCTATAGGACATTTTAATACCCTTTGGGTCAGAACCCCTTGTCTCCTATCAAGAGAGATAGCATGGATTATAGCTGATGGAGGGAAGTGTTCTGTGGCTAGGAGACGCCTAGTTTAGACTCAGGAACAGATTTGCTGCGTGGCCTCAGCCGAGTTATTTAACCTCGTTAAGCCTGTTTCCTCAGGTGTGTTTGAAATCGTTCTTATTCTGCCTTATTTTATAGGACTGTGGTGAGGCTTATATCAAATGATTCATATGATCTATATTTTAAACCCTAATATGCAAATAGAGTGAACAGTGGAACAACCAACCTAATAACGGAACAACTATGAAGATGATGGTTGTCCAACACTATGAATGCATTAAATATCACAGACTGTGCATTACACTTGGTTAAGATGGTAACATTTATGTATATTTTGCCACAATAAAAAGTACATGGGAAAAAGAGAGGTACTTGTGTGAACAAATAAATGATTAAAAAAAAAAAAGCTAGGGAGTGGTGTGGTGAGGGACTGAGTTGGAGGCGGGGCTTTGGGCTGAAAATGTGGCATTTGTCTGTCCCAGCTCTGCCCGGCAGAGAGATCTCAGGGGGAAGGAAAGGAGCTGGTGTTATCATGAGGGACTTAGCCATGGTATGAATCAGAGCGGGGTGGGAGTCCTGGTTGGAGAACACCATCTGGTGCAGGAAAGCTGGTGGCTTAGGGAGCCTTGGGGGGGGGGGACGTCGCCATTGGCATGGGGTTGGGGACTCGGGGTGGGTCCCTCCAGCAGTGGCAGTGATGAGATTCTCTCTAGACGCTTCATGGGCAGAGGGCGGGGCGGGATCAGGGGAAAGGACACAGAGGATGCCTTCTAGTGACAGTCGGTGACAGTCTGGACTTGGTAAACTCTACGATCAACTGTGAGGGCCCTACATCCCTGGGTGAATCATTACAGGCGACCAGGGATCCCATAGGAGCATGTGCGGGCGAGGGCCCATACAGTGTGGGTTATTACTGGTAAGGTAACGTCATCTACACGCTCCTGCTGGGAGACTGGGGACACTGGAGTCGGTTGTAAATAAATACAGGGTCCTATTCCTGAGCAGCCCGAGCAGAGAACGGAGTATTTACTCAAGTCTGACATCTGCTAACGGATAACACATGGGCCCAATCACGTGAACGGAGATTTGATTTATAATCATGGCATCATGGACCTGCTCCTTGAAACTCACCCATGAGGAGGTGGCACTTGCATGGAAATCTCTGCTGAGTGATTTATTGCAAGCTCACGACTTTATGAATCGCAAAAGAGAGGGACGACCCCCTGTATAATCTCTCTATAAGTCATCTGGAATTATGATGGATGAAGTACTCTTTCTTCTAGTGATGGTGGTTAAGTGTTATGAGCAGCTTTTAATAGAGAAACAGAAGAGATAAATAACAATTACTGCGAGAGGAAGTGCGTGTGTTTGTTTTTGTTTTAAACCAGCTTTCCCACTTTTTCCCATGATGAGGTTAATTATTTATGGCAAAGGCCCATTAATAATTTTGTTTTAGCTCTTTATCCAAGCAGTAAATGAAAGGGATTTAGGGAGATTTGGACCATCGATATAATGAGAATGTATTCAGAGTATTTAAAAGTTTTGAATTCCCCTCAAAACCGACTCTGTCTCAGCCTGCGAAGAGGGATTCCATTATTCATATGAATCTAACACTTCCACTTGGGGACCTTTGTCTTACTTTTCCTTGAACATTCTCCCTTCCTGATAGGCAGGCAGTGTGCACGTGGTGGAAAGTGGAAAGTGGAGAGAGAGAGAGAGAGAGAGAGAGAGAGAGAGAGAGAGAGAGAGAAAGAAAGAGAGAATGAGGGAAGGAGGATGAGTGTGGTTCTAGCTATTACTATTTGAAATACAGGGATAGGAAGGTATGTAGGTTTCAGTACTCACTGGCCATTTGACTTTTGACAAAATTAACCCCCCCCCCAACTTGCTTGATTTGGAGCTAGTTGAATGAATGAAGCTACTAGGAGATTTTATGAGATAAAATGTGTGGAACCTGGCACAGGGGGTTGCCCAGGGAAGCATCCATTTTAGGACGCGGAGCTACCAGCCGAGGGGCAGCCTCACATGCACCTTCATGTCCATCTGGCTCCAAGGATGATCGTGATAACTACAGCCACGCGTCCCAGTTTTCTCACTAACTTGCTATGTGACCTTGGACAGGCGACTCACCCTCTCTGGATCTCAGTTTCCTTCTCTGTAGAATAAAGCCATTAAGAGCAAAAATCACTAAGCTTACCTGTCTGAATCTGTACCTTGATTGTACTTTTCCACTGTGTGAAGCTTATCTGAATCTTTAATAGTGAAGCCTTAAAATGTCTTCACACCACATTCTAATTTGTCCCAGCTCTGCCTTAACTTATTTGTAGAGACACTGTGACTGCATTGAGGTATCTGTTGTGTGCATGTGGGCTAACTAATGAAGGATAAATAGGCACCCATAGGAAGCTCCACCAGTTTATTTCTAAATATTATGTACCAAGTGTTCCAGAAACTCTCCCTATTGCTGTCATCGTTTATAATATTATTTTTGCCTATCTTGAGTGAGGAACCTCCCTGGTTTGCAGGAAGGCGGGGAATGAATGCTGAGGAATAGGCTTCGGGCTCTAGCTTTGAAAGGAGATACAGTTGTTACATGGATTTTGGGCTTGGGGACCCGCTGGTAGAGCCCTCAAAATAAAACATATTCCCCTGGACATTGCAGCCCGAGAGAGGGAGCATGGCAAAACACTACGGCAAAATTACCTCTTGAAAAAGAGAACTGTTGTAAGAGACAGATAATGTGAATATGCAAATAATAGAGCACTTATGTGGATTCCACTGAAGCAAACTCACACTTATAGACACTTTCACCTGTTCATTCTCATGGCTCTCAAAACAGAAATATCAATTGAAAGGGAGGATGGTTACTATAGAGACTTACATTAGGGTTCTTGATGACTCAGTGAGAGAAATATTGAAAATATAGATTGAAGTTCCAAGCCCCTCTATACTAATAAAAGGCTAATATGCTAATTAGACTGAACATATACTCAACATCCTTCCTGATATAGCCATGGTGGTGGGGGCCAAGGCAGAGGCGGTTAGGGGTGATCAGGCTGGAAGGGAGGGTGGTAAGGGGCAATCAGGACAGCAGGAGGAAGCAGTTAGGGGGTGATCAGGCTGGCAGGGGGGAGCTGTTAGAAGGCGAACAGGCCTGCAGGAGAGCAGTTAGGGGGTGAGTAGGCAAGCAGGGGAGCAGTTAGGGGCATTAGGTTGGAAGGCAGAGGCAGTTAGAGGTGATCAGACAGGCAGGCAGGAGGGCAGTTAGGAGCCAGTAGTTCTAGATTACGAGAGGGATGTCCAACTGCTGGTTTAGGCCCTGCAGGATTGGGCCTAAACCAGCAATTGGACATTTCCTGAGGGGTCCTGGATTGGAGGGGGTGCAGGCTAGGCTGAAGGACCACCTCCCCATGCATGAATTTCATGCACCAGGCCTCTGGTCTATCTATGTTATAAAAACCCTCTGTCTATGTTATAAAAGCCCTCTGGCCCTAACACCATAATGACCATAGACCGATCACCAGGAGGGCACATTTGTGGTGAGGGGTGCATGGGTGGGTGGGGCTGTGTGATTTTGCCCGCTGGGCTTCTAGTATATATATATATATAAAAGCCTAGGTGACTAAATAAATGATCATACTACCATTTGGTCGCTATGACACACATGACCACCAGGGGAAAGATGCTCAATGCAGGTGCTGCCCCTGGTGGTCAGTGCACTCCCACAATGGGAGCACAGCTCAGCTGACTGATGGGCAGGTGCCAGACGCCAGACTCACAGCTGGCTGGCGAGTGCAGTTATGGTGGTGTGAACCTCTCCCGCCTCCATGGCAGCATGATACTGACTGGCAGCACACTACTGAGCAGCAGTGCGCTACTGAATGGCAGTGGCAGGCACAGTGGGGACAGGATGAGTGGGAGCGGTGCCCGGACTGGCTTGGGCTCCTTTCTGGCTGCCTGCCACTTTGCACACTATTACATCCCTTGGAGGATGTTGGACTGCGAACTTCAGCCTGATCCACGCAGGCCTACAGGGATTGGGCTGAAACTGACAGTCCGACATCCCCCCAGGGGTCCTGGATTGTAAGAGGGCACAGGCCAGGCTGAAGGACGCCACTGGTGCATGAATCTGTGCACTGGGCCTCTAGTGGAAATGATGAGAGGAAAGATAAGGTACTTGGAAGTCAGATCCAGGAGATCCAACAGTGAATAATATCCCTTTCAGAAGAAGGAGAGGGCAATGCTAGGGGAGGCATATTCAATACAAGCTAGAAGAACATTTCCTTGAGCTAAAGACAGATGAATCAGATTAGAGAGGCGCTTGGATGCCTAGGCAGGGCTAAGAAGAGAAGGAACACGCCTGGTGACCTTCTCCAGCTTTGAACACGAAGAAGAGATCTTAGACTCTTCCAGACAGAAAGGATATGTTACTTTCATAGAAAAAAAAAAGATTGACTGGCACCTGACGTCTCACTTGCTATGCTGGATGTGAGGAAAAGGGGAATGCCTGAAACTGCTAAAGAACATGACTCCTCTATGTAGCCAAAGAATCATTTGCCTGTCAAGTGAAAGGTATTTTCAGCTAAGAAAGCATTTTGATCTCTCCCATGTAACAAATATAAGTAATTTGCTCAAAAAAGTGCTGTACCCAAACAAATGCATCACGGTCCAGACACTTCGAGATAGAGGGCTACGGAGGGAGAACAGGTGAAAATGAACCTAGCAGGCTGTTTGTGTGTGTTTGTTTAAATCTAATTAAGTAGAGATTAATGACAAGACAGGTGTAATACAGATGTGAAACGTGAAATCTCAAAATGCTTATTGCTAGCCTATGCACAGTCTGGAAGTACAAGTGCTCAGCTCCATAGAATCGAGTTGGTGTGGTTTTGAACCTCATTTAGCAGAGGAAATACTTGTCTCACAAACAGAAACCTGGTTGATACCTCCTCTTCAGCTTGTCTTTTAGCTGAATGCTTTTCTACACGATGTAATACATCTTGTCTTAAAGGAGGAAGGCAAAGGTAGGATTTGGTGGAGAAATATGATGTCTAAAAATTTAAGAAAAATTTCTAACCAAGCAGGCCATTTCCTAAGCTATTCAATATCCACCCGAAACTTTATTTTAAGAAGTTTTTAAATGTTAGACCTGGGTTCTTGATTACAAACCTCTCACAAGGAAACCGGAGCCCTCCTACCCGGCTGGTGGGAATGTAAAATGGTGCAGCCATTTTGGAAAAACAGTCTGGCATTTCTTCAAAATTATGAACATGGAGTTATCATGTGACTCTGCGATCCCACTCCGAGGCATGGATACAAGAGAAATGAAAACACATGTGCATATGTGCTTGTACATAGATATTGTACATAGATATTCCCAGAAACATTATTCTTAATAGCCCCAAAGTGGAAACAACTCAAATGTGTATCACTGATGGCGATGAATAGACAAGTGGAATGTCTCATATCTATGCATTAGATGTTATTTAGCCACAAAGAGGAATTGGGCCCGGAGACAGGCTATAATGTGGATAAACCCTGTAAACATGATGCTAAGTGAATGACACCAGTCTATTTGTAGAAGAGGCAAATCTGTAGAAACAGAAAGAATAATGATAGCCCGGGACTGGGCGAAGAGGGCAGTGAGGGTTTAGATGGAATGAAATGTCCTAAAGTGGATTGTAGTGAAGATTGCATAACTTCACGAATATACTAAAAGCCATTGACTTTTATACTTCATATAGGTGAATTTTATACCTTAAGTAGGTATGTGAATTGTATATCAACGAAGCTGTTAAAAAAAACCCTTAAGATCTTCTTATATGCTTCTTATGGACCATTTTCCATCCAGTAACCCCTAGATCTTTTTAAAAAAAAATATATATATATATATTATTGATATTTTACAGAGAGGAAGGGAGAGAGATAGAGAGCTAGAAATGTCAATGAGAGAGAAACATCAACCAGCTGCCTCTTGCACACCCCCCACCGGGGATGTGCCCACAACCAATGTACATGCCCTTGACCGGAATCGAACCCGGGACCCTTCAGTCCGCAGACCGACGCTCTACCACTGAGCCAAACCGGTTTCGGCAACCCCTAGATCTTTTTATAACACTTTATTTTGCTAAACGAGACATAGTAAAAGAATGGCAGGAAATTTTCACCCTGATAGGTAAACTTCATGAATGGATTGGTTATCATTTTATGTGCATTTTTTTTGGAAAGCTACCTCTAGAAATAAAAGGTAATTGACATTGTGGTAGGCCTTAAGTTATCATTAACAGACCAAAGACACCAAAGTCATCTGTTACTGAACATTTCATGAGAATACTTGTGGATTCCATGGAGAAAAATAAAACATAGGAGAATTTTTGTATTTTTTTCCCTGTTAATCCTCATTCAAAGATATTTTTTTTTTCCATTGGTTATTTTTGAGAGAGTGGAAGGGAAGGGTAGAGACACAAAGAGAGAAACATTGATGTGAGAGAGACACATTGATTGGTTGCCTCCCACAAGCACCCCAACTGGGGGCTAGGGATCGAGCCTGCAACCAAGGTACTTGACCTTGCCTGGAATTGAATGCTTGACCCTTGAGTCTGAGGGCCAATGCTGTAACCACTGAGAAAAACTAGCTTGGGCAATTTTTGTATTTTATAAAGGTTTCTGCTGAGGGAAATTCCAAAGCAAAGTGTTATGTTGGGTTGGACCTCAAGTCTCATGATTCTTTTCAAACATAAGGGCCTTGGGCTGCTGTCTTTAATGCCCCATTGGTTTGATAGGTGTCTGAATTCATGATAATGTCTCTTCGATCCAAGTGTATTTTCCCCTACATTTTTATTTTCTTATAATCTCGCTAATCTTTCACTTTCTGCCTTATTTTTATGACTGCAGCATGTTTAAAAGTCTATTCCTAAATAATTTGTATCTGGTATAGGAAAATAAGATTTGTTCACTGATGGAGAAAAACATAGATAAAAATTTTTACATTAAATAGGATGTTTTCATTAACCAAACATTCAGTTACCCTACTAAAGCAGAAACACTTTTGTTTGCTCTTTAAATCTTGTTGGAAATCTTTCTGAAAAGTGTCAGTTCTCCTTCCTGCTCCTGAAAGTAAAATATGCCTTTCGATGAGCCGGGAAAGCTGAAAGGCTTTTTAGCTCACAGATTCCTCACTGTCAGCAATTATTTACTGGCTGTTGACTACATAAGATTCTCATCGAATAGGATGTTTGTGCTGAAAATAACCTCTCTATATAAAAGCCTAAGTGACCATTACACTTGAACGACTGGAACATCAGTCAACCAGTCACTCTGACATGCACAGCTCAATGCAGGAGCTGCCCCTAGTGGTCAGTGCACTCGCACAACCAACCTCCTATGGCCAGCCAACCTCCCCTTTTCCCCTCCCACCGGGCTGGCAAAACTCCCGTGGTCCCTCCCCCAATCTGGCAGGCCCCGGCCAGTCCGGCCCCAACTGGGATTGGGCAAGAATGCTCTGATAGGCCCTGATCTCCATCCAACCAGGCCTAGGGACCCCACCCGTGTACACATTTCATGCACCAGGCCTCTAGTATAGGATATTGGGTGAGTGTACTCTGATTCCAGAATGTTTTAATTGAAGATTCCAGTAGATTAGAGTTTATTCTACATGCCCTGATATGAAAATGTATCCAAACGCCCTCCCTCCAGATCCACTTTTTTTTCCATCAGAAACTAAAGCATTTGTTTTTAGTCTGAAAAGAGAAAGGTTTTTGACTTGTTTCAGTGGATATACTATAGCTACCCCTGTGTACTGTTAAATATTACAGTTACTCATGACACTTGTTAAAGAAGGGTAAGGCAAGTTTTATATAGGGGTACTGTTGGAATAGGTACAGGGACCACAGCAATGGGGTTTTACCATAGGAGAGGGATTTGGGTTCAACCTCAAATACCACAAGGAATTGTGGGAATTTATAGCCAAGGAGCAGGGTGGGGGTCAGTGCATGGAAAAGTACTAAGAGGAAACACCAGTTGAAGAGTGGATTCTGACTAAACTGACCTATTAGAATTCTTGCCAAAGGCAGGTCAGGGTGGTCAGACATTGCCTGTGGAGGTGTTGGGGGGGGATGAGGGATCTGAACAGATATCCAGGGTAATCACATGCCTAAGGGGGGTGATTCTGGTTAAGCTATTTAAGGATTCCTGTTAAAATTGGGCTTTTAAGGGACATGCCTAAGGATGGGTTCTAGTTGGGCTCATGAGAGCCCACTTAGGGTTTGGTCATGGAGAGAACCTTTATCAGTCTAGGCATGGGACTAATGAGGTGGTGGAAAGAAGGACTCATGTCAGCATATGAAGAGAAAACACTGTTGGGAGGATTATCTTCAAGATATAGGTTCCCCAAAAGAGTGAAAAATCCAGACATGGGTTCAATAATCACTTGCTTTCTCACCATGGGAAACCAGGCTTTGGGAATCTGCGTGTATTTTAGGGTAGGTCTGGTTCCAATATGAGAAAACAATTCAGCCCCCTCTCATCCATTTTGGAGGATTTTGACAAGTAAACAGCTCATCAATTAATTAGTCCCATTATATTCAGTCAGGGAGTCAAAAATTAGTACTGAGATGAGTTACTGCCCACATAGATCCTTCAGTCAAGGTTGGAAGACCCTCAGAAAAAGTACATTAATTATTTTTTATATGAGCTTCAAAAAGAAGGGATGACCCACATGCATGAGGCCCTCGACTCTCTAATGCATTCTTCCCACTCCACTAGAATCATCTCTGAAGTTGGAGAAGTGGATCATGTTACTGCCCTGCTATCAACCCTTTAATAGTTTCTCACCAATTTAGGATGAAGGACAAAAAAATCCTTCACATGGTCTTCAAGGTTCTGAATGAGTTGTGCTGTCCTAAACTATCCCAACAATTACTCAATGAGATACATTGGTTTTATACACCTGTGTTTCAGTGGCACGCCTCTGAATCTTTCTAATAAGCATCTTCGTGGGTATGTATGGTTCTTGGTGTGAGACTGGCCCTATCCCATTATTTGAAGTCCTTACATAAACCTTATAAACTATTGATTTAAACAGATACACATTTAATATGGGCACATCTTTGCTGCCCAAGGGATTCTCTCCGTGGAGAATGCTTGCTTTTTTTAAGAACCATTTTCCAAATCAGACTATTGTGTATCTGTCAGGGATGAAAGCAGGCAATTATGTGGGGAGCAGACAGAGCACTCAACTTGTATCTTGGCAAATCCCTGGGATCCCCAGGGAGTGGTGGTTGGTGATGATAACACCGAACCACTAATCTTGAGTTAACTGGATAATGTCTTAGGGAATTAAATTCTCAGCTGTCATTACAAGGCCTTCCTCTTTCTTGTTGTTGATATTCTATACCTGTTTTCCTCTGTGAGGTCTACAATTTCAGGTAGTTTTTGCTGAAAGTTGTGATTATTTTGCTTCTACACGTGTGTTTTCACCCCAGGAGCGAAAGAGCAGAAAACAGATTTTTGCAGCAGAATCCAAATGGCTCTTGCTTATCTGGGTCAATGAGCTGCCTAGTTATGAAATTTTAGAGGTATGTGTGTAAGCACCATCGACCTCAGTGACTACTCTATACCTATTAGCATTCTTAAAATAACCATATTTTGGGGCACATGGTTGTAAAAAAGCTTATGAGTTTGTTTCACTAAAAAAAAGTCTAACAAAGACAACACAATGACATTTACTTTTGACTTAATTAATTGGTTTTATGGAAAAGAATAAGATTACATCATATTGGTGCCAATCTGGGATATCAGAATGAATTAGTACCTCCAGGATCAAATATTTCTCTAGAAAGAAGAACTGGGAAGCCACAAATTGCTTATTACAGGGAAGAGACATATGGAAGGAGCGTAGATATTACTACAGCATGTCTCAGGGAACTTTATTGATGAGACCTTAATAGTTTTTGTGAATTCTAATATATGATGCGTAGAAAACCACACTTCTTTGGTGCCATACCCATTAACTGTTACATGGTGCTCTTTACCAACATGCCTCTTACAGGTTCTCTTAGCCTTGAATTAGGGACATAGCAAAATATTAACACCAAGTATAGGCACACCTCAGAGACATTTCGGGTATTGATTCCAGACCACTGCACTGAAGAGGACTGTAGTCTTTCTGTGAGTGGAGGGTCTTGCCTTCATGCTGTTAAAAATATCTCTTTGAGTATAATAAAGCAAAGTGCAATAGAACAAGGTATGCCATAAAAACAAACAAACAACAACAACAACAAAAAACCAATTACCAAGGTCCAGGGGTGTGGTCGGCAAACTGTGGCTCGCCATCCACTTGTGGCTCTTTGGCTCTTTGAGTGTGGCTCTTCCACAAAATACCACGGCCTGGGTGAATCTATTTAAAAAAAATATATATATATATATTTTATTGATTTTTTACAGAGAGGAAGGGAGAGGGATAGAAAGTGAGAAACATTGATGAGAGAGAATCATTGATCGGCTGCCTCTTGCACACCCCCTACTGCGGATGTGCCCGCAACTAAGGTATGTTCCCTTGACCAGAATCGAACCCGGGACCCTTCAGTTCGCAGGCTGACACTCTATCCACTGAGCCAAACCAGTTTCAGCAGGGCGGGTCTATTTTGAAGAAATGGCGTTAGAAGTTTAAGTTTAAAAAATTTGGCTCTCAAAAGAAATTTCAATCGTTGTCCTGTTGATATTTGGCTCTGTGGACTAATGAGTTTGCTGACCACTGCCGTAGGGCAGTGTTTCTCAAACTTCTCTCAGGATGAGAATCATCTGGTGGAGTTGTTAAAATACAGATTCCTGAATCCCAACTAAGAAGTACTAAACTAGAATTTTTGGGAACATATAGGTAAAATTGTATACTTAACTAGTGCTCTAAGCTTACCTATACGTTCCCAAAAATTCTAGTTTAGCACTTCTTAGTTGGGATTCCGGAATCTGTATTTTGACAACTCCACCAGGTGATTCTCATTGTGAGAGAAGTTTGGGAAACACTGCCCTAGGGGATTGTCAGTGGGAGTCAGTCCACCAGGCTTTCCAGATTCCCCGAAATGTGCCGACCCATTGAAAAGTCCCCATAGTAGCCACAGGGGCGCTGTTTCTGATCTTTTAAAGTTATTTACTGGCCTCTTGTCATTTCACCCTTGGCTAATCCGGTTCCTCTGAAATGCATAAATCGCACATAGAATACACACAGATTTCATCAAGGATTGACTTCTGTTCTCCCTCTGGGCTGTGTGGCAATTGTTACTGTTTTAGGGCTTGGTAGCATGGGTGTGGGGCGGGGCACAAACAGTCATTTCCAGCTTGTCTTGTAGATGTGTATTCTCTGCCTTCCCTGGGTGAACATGTCACCTCTGGCCAGAGCCCAAAAGCAACTTGATACACAATTGCTCCCTGGGTCTGTGGGGCTGGGTTATCCTACAGGGAGTTTCTTAACTCCAGTGAGCTGCTTGTGAATTGTCCTGTTCCGCTACACTGCCCAGCTCCTGCAGGCGGAATTTTGTGCACATTAGATGCACAAGGCATTTTTGTTCATTGGAAAGGATTTTCCATCAATGAGGGATTTCAGTGATGAGCAAAAAAACACTTGAGTTAATGCGGCTAGCTGTGCACTAAAATGAGATAGCAGATGTTGTGTTGGTGAGGAGTGTATATGATGGCTATGGAGAGGGTTAGCAAAGGACCCTTGTATCCTCACACTTGTAGAAACAATGGCACAGGAGAGGACTTTGAAAATGTCAATTATTAATTGAAATTGAAAACTAGACCAATAGATGTATTATGGAGCACTGATGTTATGTTTTGAAAATACCAAACTCCATTTGATATTAGACTTTTGGGAACTACCTTGTTCCTGGTGCTCTAAACCCAAAACATTACTCTTTCATGACCTGTTAAGTACCTGCCAACAACTTCTAGAAAAATACTCGATGGCAACAGAGATATTCTTGAGGGAGAAAAAGTGTCAGGATTCTTTCCCAATGGTTTATGTCATTTCTGAGATTCAATGTGAAGTCAGATTTAATTCACTTTTATTGAGTCCTGAGCTTTTATTCTATTAACATTTTAAAATTAAATTAACACACCGAGATAGATGAGATAGATGTTTTCCTGTCTTCCCAGGTTTGTACCCGACATAGGGGAGAGACACAATTCAAACCCAGATCCTCTGCCTCTAGGTCTGGTACAATCGCCTTTGCATAGTGAGTGAAACCCGTTATTCTAGAGTAGGGTGATGCCTCTGCACAGTTGCTCAAGTCTTCATGGTTTTTCTTTTAATGTGTTTATTGATTCTTAGAGAGAGAGGTAGAGATAGAGAGAGAGAGAGAGAGAGAGAGAGAGAGAGAGAGAGAGAGAATCACTGATGAAAGAGAAACATTGATAGGCTGCCTCCTTTCCACCCCCTACTGGGGATTAAACCCGAAACCCAGGCATGTGCCCTGACTGGGAATCAAACCGGCAACCTTTTGGTGCATGGGTTGATGTTCAGCCAACTAAGCCACACTGGTGGGGCCAAGTCTTCACTGTTACTATAATTTGTTTGAATTGGTTTCAACTCTGATTCATGAATCCTTTCAACTCTGATTCATTACTCCTTGAACATCTTAATTTCATGTTTTAAAGTCACAGACTAAAAACACTCACACAAATGGGTATACAATGAAAACCAGTATGAAGTACGATCCTTTGTACAGTAACCCTCTAAGAAGAAGCCCTTGCTTACACTCGGGAACTGGTGCACTAAGCTAATTCAGTTTTCGAGCGGAGCAGGAGCCCATAGCCAACAGGAAGAGCTCTCCTAGTGGTGGAGAACACAGGGCTTGGAGTAAAAATTATCTGGGCTTGAGTTAGCTTCTCTGTCTTCTCTGGGCTCAGTATTCCCATCTGTGAAGGGGGCATAACAACAGAGTCTGCCTCATAGGGCTATGGTGAGGGGTAATTGATATACAGCATATAATGTCCAGTACCTGGCACATAGAACGTGGTCTCTTAAATAATCACTGTTACTAGCCTCACTACAATTTCTGGTATTATGCTGTTCTTGCTCTACAAGCCAATCACCCTGGCAGATTATTCTGAAAGACCAGCTCTGGGAAGCTACCTCCATGTCTTTAAGGCCACACAGCACGGAGCAGCACATATACTGTAGCTTATCCTATCTAATAAAGAGGGAATATGCTAATTGACTCTCACGCCATCACAAAGATGGCAACACCCACAGCCAATAAGGAGGGAATGTGCTAATTGACTGCCATGCCCTCAAAGACTGCGGCGCCCACAGCTACAAGATGGCAGCACCTGCCTCTAGAGTCCCCCAGTCCCCATCAGCCCCCCAGCCACCCAAGGCCGGCCAGAGGCACAGGCAAGCCTTGGATGGCAGCTGCCCAGCCGCCCAGGGCTGCCCGAGGCTCAGGTTACCGGGGCCGTCCGAGGCTTGCACTGCTGGCAGTGGCAGCAGCAGAGGTGTAATGGGGCGTGCCTTCCCTTGATCACCAGGGGGCCTCCCTCCTCTGAGGGCTCCCAGACTGTGTGAGGAGGGCAAGCTGGGTTAAGGGACCACCCTCCAGTGTATGAATTTTCATGCACTGGTATAATAGCAGGATTTTTGTGTCCTGGAACATGAGAGAGGGTTTTCCTGCTTCTACTTTCACAGAATGTTTTATATGAATCTTGCTCTTTACTCCCCTAGATCACAGACTGACAGCTAAATGGGGTGGAAAAAACTGTTTCCTTAAGGTCTTAACTCTGGTGAATGAGACTGGAGTTAGAAGGCGTGTCTTTATCACTATTTGCTTCAGGAAATGAGACTTCATGCAGGTCTCATCATCAGCTGACGTGACTCCAAGCGCTCAGTAATGAAGTAATGTAGCCAGGGTGCAAGCCTAGGAGTCAGTCCATGGGATTACCATGAAAAAAAAATAGCCCAATGAAACGTGAAGGGAACATTTTTCTTTTAGTGAACGGCTGGAAGCTCCAAGACCCATTTGTTATAGAAGTTAATATGTTTACTTTTGTAACAACTAAAAGCAGAGGTCCTTGCTCCTGAGTGCCTAATCAATATTAAGTTTCTGTTACGGCTCTGTCGTAATTCTCCCAGCATATAGTTGTAGGCAAGATCCAAGTGACCCTCACCCTCACAGAAGTTACATGTTCAGACAGAGGAAGGGGGCCAGGCACAGTTATTAAGCAGTAGTTTCTAAAGAGTGATATGTACAATAATGTACAGAATACCATGAAGCTACATAACCAAAGCACCTAATATTTTCAGGACTTGAGCTTGGGAAAGGCTTCTTAAAGCAACTCCCGTGTATGCTAAAACCAGAGGGTAAGGAGAATACCAGGCAAAAATGGGGGGGGGGGGGGAGAGAAGAGGCAGAAGATATAAAGCCCAGGTAGTAGGAACTATGCGGGTGAAGATTTTCATTGTAGTTGGAGAACAGAGGGTGTGTGTGTGTGTGTGTGTGTGTGTGTGTGTGTGTAGGAGGAATGAGGGGGAGGCGGATGGCATGGTGGAAAGAGGTAGGAGGGGGCTTGTAGTTGGGAATCCCAAAGTAGTTCAGAGGAAGAGTGATGGGCTTGGGGCAGGGGAGATCAGTCTGTGTTTGAACCCTGGCTTTCAACACAGCTGACCTCCCTGACCCCAAGTTTATTCCTCTGTAATGTGGGGAGAGGAACATTTGACCCACAGGGCTAGGATGGGTATGAAGGGAAATAAATGAAGGAATGAACCTAACGGACCAGGTATAATCCAGGCACAAAGCTGGTGACATTGAAATGTTGACATGTTTCTACAGAGGCAAAACCCAAACGTACAGACAACAACACTATGTTATTAGAAGAACATGAATGTTCAACCTGTTATTTCTTTTTTTGTTTCTCTATATATTTTTATTGATTTCAGGAAGGAAGAGAGAGATAGAGAAGCATCAATAATGAGAGAGAATCATTGTTTGGCTGCCTACTGCACATTCCATACTGGGGATTGAGCCCGAAACCTGGGCATGTGCCCTTGACCGGAATTGAACCTGGGACCCTTCAGTGTGCAGTCCAATGCTCTATCCACTGAGCCAAACCGGCCAGGGCATCAACCTGTTATTTCTTCATAAGATAACCCCATTTTTTTGCAATGCATGCCCATGTGTATTTCTCTGTACATAAATCATTATTGGCCCAGTCTGTGGGGCAGAATGTCTATCTTTGTTACTGAAGGCAGGTATTTTCTCTGCCCGAAGTGAGAGAACACCAGGTAATTTTGTTTCTGAAGAATGGGGCCTGCATTGCTTTTTTAAATTTTTATTGCTCTTATAACAAATTACCCCAAATTTAACGGCTTAAAACAACACAAATGTATTATTATCTCACAGCTCTGGTTGGTCAGCAGTCTGCAGTGAATTTACCCGAGGCTAAAATGAAGGTGTCAGTGCAGCTGTGTTCCTTCTGGAAGTCCTAGGGACGAATCCATAGCTTGCCCTGTCAGCTTCCAGAGGCTGCCTGCCTTTTTTGACCGATGGCCCCTTCCTCATCTTCAAACTCACCAGTGTAGCATCTTCTAATATCCTCCTGCCCCTTCTCCCTCCCTTTTATGAAGACCCCGTGATTACATTGCACCCACCCAGAAATCTAAAATAATGTCCCCATCTCCAAATCCTTCACTGAATTATATCGGCAAAGTCTCTTCGCCATTCAAAGTAACATGTTCAGAGGTTCCGGGATTAGGATGTAGACATTGTAGATATTGTAGGAGGCATTGCTCTACCGTGGTCCCCCACGGATGCAGGGTGGGGTGTCTGGGGGTGCTCATGATGAAGATGAAGAGGTAGGTAGATATGAAGACCTTAAAATACCATCCCTACATAATCTCTTTTTTTGACTTTATCCCCTCAAATAAGACTACTGCTAAACTCTTCATGATAAAAGCTGGAGTGGAAGATCAGAACCACCTTCTTGGACTCGGTCCTCACCTCTCAAACATCTGTCCTCACAGTTGTGGCTCATGATAAAGCAGAGAAATGTTTGGTTCAAAGGTAACGCCTGAGGCAGGAATGCAAGGAGGAGAGCTTGTGTTTCTGCCTTCTTGGGGCGATGCTGACAACATCCTTCTCCGGAACCGATTCCTCAGGGGGGTGGTGTGTCCAGGCCCCCCGGGAAGGGCCTCTGAGTCAGACGTGCGTTCTGTGCCGTTGTTTCTCAGCCCCCGGTGCCCAGGACACCTCCTCAGCGGCAGCCGGGAAGCTTGCCCTGCCGGCCTCTTTGCTCTCATTGCCGTCTGGACTGCTCCTGGCTGTTCTCCTGCCGTTGGTTAGGCATGTCGGAGCTGAATTACAGAGCTCAGACAGGAGAGCTGCCCCAGTATTTTGCCCTGTGCTGTGATAACCTCTCTGACTTGAGGTAAAGTATAATACTGACTTTGAGCTTTTGATGTTAAATAAATCGCAAGCTTCCAAATGACATAACCCAGCATTTTTGGCCTGACATTTAAGTTGGTTGCTTCCCCATTTTTTTTTTCTAAAAGATTTTAAAATGTTTTTCTCTATGGGCTTTTTTTTATTTTTTTTTTAATCGTTGCCTCGAAAGGCTTCTGTTGAAAGGTGTATGTGGTTTTTTTGTGTTTTTTTTTTTTCCAGATGTGAAACTTCAAAGTGGATTTGTTAGACTTTTAGGCTCGGGGTTACAGCGAAGCAGTCTGATTCCATGACGTTTAAATGGAATTCTTTATTTGCTCTATTTGGTTCAGGCGGCAGCAGAACTGCTTAATCCTGTCGTTAGGTGTTGGGGGGAATTCGTTTCCAAGTAGGAGAGAATTCTGGATTGACTCCTAATGGCATGTCAGTGACATTCCTTCTCTCGGCCTGTGCACCTGGTTTATGAGAGAGAGCAGTGGACCGTGCCACCCATAGAAAAAGCTGTCAAGAGGGTGACTTTCCCATTAAGTATGTTCACCCCTCATCTGGGCAGCCGGCAGTTAGGCGCTATGATTCTTTCAGGCGCTCTTGGCCTCAAGATGGCCGCGCCTTTTCCTTCCTTCTATACCCCGGCGTGACTGACTCCCGGAGCCGTGATGCGAAGAGCATGGTGGAGCCTCTCCCCAGCAAAGCAAACAGGTAGCCGCTGAAAAAATTATATAGATGATGGGCAGATGTATATAAATATATAGTACGTATCTAGTCATAAACATATTTACATTATTACAATTATGTAGGGTAAATATATAATTGTAAACATAAACATTTAAATATATTTTATATAACTGTATGTCATCTTCAGCAGTTAAATGGCTGAAGGGAATGTTCCCATGGGCATATAGAAAATGGAGAAATATTTAAAAACCTACTAAGCCTTGGTAAGAGCAGTGAGAACCTGGAGCAGATGAGCACGACCTTCTCCCTCCATCCTCTCCCCGGCTCTGCGTGATGGAAACTATACTCCGGGCAGGTGCATCCGGGAGGCGCACCTCATGGGGCTCCCGGCTTCCTGTTACAGGGGTTCTGTTCCGGGAGGTGCTGCTGAGAGGACTGGTCTCCCTGCCCCCATCGGTGCACACTTCCCGGGTAGATGCTCTCCCCCAGGCGTGGCAGGCCAGGAACTCTGGGCGCTGAAGCACCCATTGCAGCTTGCTTATAGGTGTGTGTGTGTGTGTGTGTGTGTTTAAAATTGCAGGAGGTGCAAGCTGAGAAGACCCGGGGCACTATCCTTGTCCAAAGCCCTGCTCACAGAACAGGGTATTAGTCTGGGCGAAGCAGGACATTGTCCTGTCCCTTGCTGCATTGCATTTTCACAGAGTTACTGCACAGAGGGAAAGTCAGGTTATAAGAACAGAGAGCTCCACAGATCTCCCAAAGGGGACTGGCTTTATTTGGAACAAAGAGTGGGCAAACTCATGCCTGGGTATTGTTAAAACAACAAAGGTCTTGGTGGTGACCGCTTAGTGGTGGCTTTCTTAGGCTGATAGCCCCATGATACTTACAGAAACAAGCAAAATGGCAGGGCAGCTAGAAGTTGAGCAGAGAGAATCAGGGCAAGAAACAACTAAGAAGAGCCCTCCTGAGAGCTGAGCGGCCTCAAGGACTGGCAAAATTCTCCTGAAAATGGGCCCTGACTTAAATTGGATAAGAACAGAGCCATTTATACCCCAGAGAATTGTCAGACGTAGTAGAGGAACCAGTTATCAATTCATGGAGACGAGCAGCTGGGTGTGGTATCGGTTTGGCACGGAGCAGCTCAGCTGCCCAGGAAGACCGTGCACATCCCTAAGACTGTACCCTCCACGGGGTGATTTCAGAGGTTAAACATGGGGGGTTGGGGTGAGTGGAACAGGTTTCAATAGAAATGTCCACCCAGGCCAGAGGCAAATAAGAAGCAAGCAAGAAAACTATAACAAGCCCTGGGAGGGGTGGTGGTGGTGGTCGTGATGGTGGGTCAATATACAGAGTTGCTATAATATATTATTTAAAATGTCCAGCTTTGCGTGATATGTGAAGAAATGGGGACATGTGACTCATACACAGAAAAAAAAGAGAAAGCAAACAATAGAAACTTGTCCGGGAGGGAACCTAGATTTATTAGACAAAGAATTTAAAGCAGAGATTATAAATATGTTTAAAGAAATAAAAACACGTGTCTGTAGACTGAAGCAACGCATGATGGTTATGACTTTTCAAATAGCAAATACCAATACAAATATAGAAATCACACAAAAAAAATAACCAAATGGAAATTGTGGAGTTGCAAAATACAACTACAGAAATGAAAAAAAAAATTACTAGAGGGCCTTTGGTGTTGATTTGAGCTGCCAGAAGAAAGGATTAGCAACTTGAAGATAATTGATAGTGATTATACAATCTGAACAATGGAGGAAGAGAGAATGAAGAAAAATGGACAGAGCCTCAGAGAAATGTGGGACATGATTAAGCCCAACAGCATATGTGCAAGCAAGAGAACAAGAAGCCAAAGAAAGATTCTAAGAAATAATGGCTGAACACTTTCCAGCTCTGATGAAAAACATGCATATAAACATCCATGAAACTCAGAGACCTCTGGTTGGATCAATGCAAAGAGATCCATAGCCAGACACATGGTAGGCATATGTTGAAAGCCAAGGTCAACAGCAAACATTTGGAAAGTAGAAAAGAAGACTCATTACTGACAAGATAACTTCAAAAAGATTAACAGGTGACCTGTCTGGGGGAACACAGATGGGAAGGCACTGGGATGGTTTTGTCAAGGTGCTAAGAGAGAGCAGCTATCAGCCAGAAATCCTATATCCTGTAAAACCAATTTTCAAAAGTGAAAATGAAATAAAAACATTCCTGGGGGGTGGGGGTGGGGGAGAAACGTGAGGGAATTTACTGCTCGCGGATCTGTACTAAGAGAAATACTAAAGGAAGTTCTTCAGATTGAATGCAGCTGATGCCAGATTCAGATTAAAATCTGAATTATTAGAATAAGCAAAGAAGCCGAAACCGGTTTGGCTCAGTGGTAGAGCATTGGTCTGTGGACTGAAAGGTCCCAGGTTCGATTCCGGTCAAGGGCATGTACATTGGTTGTGGGCACATCTCTATTAGGAGGTGTGCAAGAGGCAGCTGGTCGATGTTTCTCTCTCATCGACCTTCCTAGCTCTCTATTTCTCTCCCTTCCTCTCTGTAAAAAATCAATAAAATATATTTAAAAAAATAAGCAAAGAAACCATTAAGGCCAGTAATGGTTTCTTACTGGTATATAATGATCTCTTCCCCCTTTTAACTGGTTTAAAAAGCAATTGCATAAACTATATATATATATATATATATATATATATATATATATATATTTCATCCAATAATGTATAAAAATGTAATATATTTGAAAATAGCAGCTCAGAGACAGTGGGTGGGAACTAAGTGTTTTGGAGTGAGGGATTTATAGCAGATAATAATTGAACAAACTGGAAGAAATGAAGATAACTAGAAATGGCAAATAAGAAGGTTAATGTAACAAACTATACCTGCATACTTATCCTTCTCTCAGTTTCTTTAAAATACATAAAATTACATAAATGCTTATAAAAATGTATTGTTGGGGTTGTAACATATATCAATGTGATATGTATAACAACAATAGCACTCACAGGGAAGTGATAGATAGAGCTATATAAAAGTAAAGTTTCTCTGTCTCACTAAAATTCAGTTAGGGTGTAAGTTATGATACATTTTGTACACATTAGATCAACCACTAAGAATATAACTCAAAAACTATATAGTTAAATCATCAAAGGGAATTGGAACGCTCACAAATTGCTGGCAGTGTTATAAAACGTACCACACACTTCTCCCAGGAAGGCTGTGCTTCTCATTGGCACCTTTCTTGATTTGACCCCCCCAAAACAATAAATGACCCCCCAAAATTGGTTTTTACAAAGTCCTTAGAAAATATATAAAATTATAAAGAAGAAAGTGAATATCACTGCCCAGAAAAAATATTTTATGTAATTATTACCAGATTTTTCTCTGAATATCTATGAGTACACATTCATTTTTTAACATTTATTATCTCCTGAGTAATTCAGAAACATAATTTAATAACTGCCTAATATTTACTCTATGTACACATTGTAATTTATTGAATGTTTTCATTGTTGGACATTAATATTGATTCAAGTTTTTTACTCTAAGATAAGTGCTGTGCACATAAACCTTTGTCTGATTTTGACTTTTTACTTGTAAGAAATCCCTATAACATGACTTTTTAAAAGGCTCTTAATATGTATAGGAAAATTGCTTTATCAGAAGGTTACATGACTTTGTGTGTCAACAAAGCATTTATAGGGAAGTTGTAAAGGCTAGCGGTGAAGTATGGAAGTAAAAAATTGGGTTTGAAACCTGGCTTCAGCATTGCTAAGTGTATTAGGGTTCTCCAAAGAAACACCACCAACAGACATGTGTGTGTGTGTGTGTGTGTGTGTGTGTGTGTGTGTGTGTGTGTGTATGTGTGTGTGTAGATAGAAAGAGGTTCACACAACAGTGGAGAGTTGGTGACCCCACCATCTGGTAAGGGAGGCTGGCAGGTGGAGGCCAGAGAAGAGCTATAGTTCAAGTCCAAAGGCCATCTGCTGGCAGAATTCCTTTTTGCTTAGGGGAGGCCAGTCTTAGTTCTATTAAGGGGATGAAGAGACATAAGCTCCAGGGAAGGGGCAGAGAGGGAGGTGAATGTGTTTTTGTTTTACATAAGCCAGATTCTCAATTAGTGAGCACTACGCCAGAGGCCCGGATCTGAGAGAAGAGCTATCAAGTAGGAATAATGACAAAGCAGTTACTGTTACATGGTCTCTAGCATGTCACCAGCTGGCCACCTGCGAGAAGCCATTGGCTGCCATGTGTGTAACTTATAACAGTGTGCTGCTTGAATCCAGATTGCAGACTCTAAAGGTTCAAGTCCACAAGCATTAAGAGTCTGGGATTAAAGAATCACAGTTAGGTTTCATTGATGGGGTACCATGTGAACTGAGTTATTGAAGGATGAACAAAAGTTTATCTGACAGCCAAGGATAGATAATCTATGTAGTTGGAATGTCAATGCAAAAGAAAGATCAGGGCACATTTGGGGCATCGTGGTTCAGCATGACCTGGAGCAGAGGAAAGAAGATATTAGCTCTCATGCCAGCTACTTTATTGATTTTTTACAGAGAGGAAGGGAGAGGGATAGAGAGTTAGAAACATTGATGAGAGAGAAATATCCATCAGTTGTTTCCTGCACACCTTCCACTGGGGATGTGCCCACAACCAAGGTACATGCCCTTGACCGGAATCGAACCTGGGACCTTTCGGCCTGCAGGCTGATGCTCTATCCATTGAGCCAAACCGGTTTTGGCTCATGCCAACTACTTTAAATGGCAGGAATCTTCTGGGGCATCATGGTAGGTATAATCTAAGGTTAAAATCCACAGAATTGGAAAGAGGGCATTGAATGATGGATTGGTGATGCTGCCGTGAGTGTAGGAGTAAAAAGGGTAGTATTGGTGCTAAGTGTCTGTCATTGCTTCACTTTGATAGGTACTCATAAACCAGGATGTGAAGGAAATTTCTCACCATGTTATGACGTTTTAATATTATATAGGCAGTGAAAAAGCATGACTGATTTTTAAACAGGTGTGATATGGTTGGAGTTATCCATTGGATAATGAACTCTGGAAGTACTGCGGAACATGCCTGTCTTTCTCCTCCATGCACACAGCCTCTTCCCTCACCCCCACCTTGCACACACATCCCTGCTTACTGGTTAGAGAAGTAATATGTAACAAGCAGTGAACACTCCCTTCAAAGCTCCTGGTAAAATCACTTCTCAAAGTCTCCACTTTGGACATCTTACACATAAGGTTGCTTTTCAGCTACAATGAACTGGTTCAACCTTGCTGCTGTTTAAATATGAAATCCTCGCCCTAATCTGTTTGGCTCAGTGGATAGAGCATCATCGGCCTGCGGACTAAAGTGTCCCGGGGTTCGATTCTGGTCAAGGGCATGTACCTTGGTTGTGGGCACATCCCCAGTGGGAGGAGGGCGGGAGGCAGCTGATCCATGTTTCTCTCTCATCTATGTTTCTAACTCTATCCGTATCCCTTCCTATCTGTAAAAAAAAAATCAATAAAATATATTTAAAAAAATAAATATGAAATCCTTCCACATTAGATGGTGATCATCCAGTCTCCGGAAGCAGTGCCTTTTGGTGCTCCTCCTTGGAGAAATCACTCCTTCTCACCAGAACGTCCCCAAATAGCAAAGACAATTTCCTTTGTGTCTCAGCTAAAATGTCACTTCCTTAGAGAAGCCTTCCCCTACTATCCGCTCCAGAGCGGTCACTGTTCCTTCCATTCCATTTTCTATCCTATTGCCTTGTTTATATCCTTCAACTCTGTAATTACACCCTCCCTCATTAGAATACAAATTCGGCAGGGGCAGCTGCCTTGTTGAGCTTGTTTAGCTCCGCCCCCAGTAGCCAGTAGGCTGCCCACGCCATCACGGCTTTCTTGGATGGCTGGATGGAGGAAACAAGAAGTAAAGGAGGAAAAAACTGACAGAAATAATCACTATTTAGGCTCTGATGGCTAGATACACATAGGAGGGATTCTCAGACAGAGGAGAGAACGTCACACTCCTACCCCTACCTCAAGGGCACTCACGTTCTGGAAGTGGCCTGAGGCCCTGCCCCTTGAAGGGGTCTGGGTTTCCTGGGAAAAAATGGATTGATTCTAGGGTAACGTTAATTTTACATGGGGTCGCTGCTGCTTTCTGAAGGAGCTTGTTTTCTTCCCAGAGCCTCTGAGAAACATCCCTAGACACAAGCCTTCTTTTCCAAGTTGGATTGGCGTTCAGTCATGGGGTGGGCTTTGGAATGCCAGTGTATGCGCCCCAACCACCTCCCTTCCACACCCCCAGCAACTGGTGTGGCCAGAACACCTGGACGGGTCTTAGAATTCATATAAAACCCCGGATAGGTAACAGCACCTGGACCCCGTTAAAAGTCCCTTTCTGTGTCCACATTTGCTCACGTTGTTGTGGGAGTGAGGCACTAAGCATGTACGTTTTGGGGGAGAAGGGAGCAGAGAGTTCCTGAGCACCATGAAGCCAGTCCAGGCTGCGAGCTGAGCATAAAACCTGATGGTCTGTGCCATGTGGGGAACTTAACTATGCCAAGTCACACAACGAGGGCTCAGTCGAGACACTGGTATTGGACATAGAAAGAACTTACAGCTCACCCCGTAGCTAAGGTTTCTCCTAAATGTTGAGCTTCTCCGCTCACCGCAGGCTCTGGGTTTATGGACAGGGCTACTGCGCTCTCTCTCTTGAGGATAATCAGGATTTAATAATGCCTGTTAGGCTATATATACTTCACTTTCAACTTTACATCTGGACACCTTACCTGCTGGTCCTATTTTTGTCAGGACTGTAACGATCCCTCTTTTTTACCCAGGGACTAACCTCCTGACCCCTTCCTGGGTCTTTCTGTCTCATTTGCAGACTGTTGTGCGTTTTTTCCTCTCTCCTGGCCTCATTTCTGCCTTTTTCACTTTTTCCCTTCCCATCATTTCCTATACTTCTGAGCACACAGTGTACAAAATGTGTCTGGCAGAGAGATTGGACTGTACCTGCAGGAGGTCAATGTGAACTAGAAATGGTGTTAAATTAAGGAAAATTATGGATATTTAAAGGAATGAATCGTTTCTGCCTTGAAATATCTGCAGTCTTGCTTGTGTCAAAGTTAATTTTTACATAGATTTAATTACATCAAAATAATTGTGCTTGTTAATTGCGTAAGTGTTTTTGCATTTTCTCAGCTCCTTGTAGCCTGCGAGCTGACTTTTTTTTCTTACCAAACTGCAGGATGTGACCTGTTAAAAAATAGATTAGTGTACCAGTGAATATTGATTGACAGCACCTATGAAGGTATTACATTAGTTTATTTTTTTGAAATTGGTATGTGATCTATTCTGATTTTTTAAAGGAAAGTTGCCCTTAGTTGCCCACGAACTTCTACTTTTCTTCCATTAAATGACCCTGAGCTTGGTTATCAGAATAAGGAGGCATGCTACCTTGCTTTGGTTCTCCTCTTACCAGATCTTTCTTCTGCTATTGTGTTACCATCCTTTCTCCGGTGCAGGGAAGTTGTACACTAGAGAAGTCTCTTCATACCAAGGTGCCCACAGATACCCTTGGTCTTCCCCGAGCAATTCTGCCCCCTTCTCCTTTTCTTAGCTCCGTTTCATTAAAAAAATATTTTCAATTGTAGTTGACATTCAATACTATTTATATATTAACTTCAGGTGTACAAAATAGTGGTTAGACAATTATATAATTTACAAAGTAATCCTCCCTCTAGTTCATGTACCCACTTGGCATCTACCTTAGATACTACAATATTATTGACTATTCCCTATGACTATTTTGTAACTGCAAGTTATTAACTACTAGGGACCCAGTTATTAACTACTAGGGACGTGTGTGAGGGGGGAGTGTCCCTCAGACCCCTGATGTCCAACTGCTGGTAATTCCACAGGGATCAGGCCTAAACTGGCAGTTGGGCATTCCTTTCACAATCTGGGACCACTGGCTCCTAACCGCTCATCTGCCTGCCTGATTGGCTCTAACCACTCTGCCTGATGACCTGATCACCTCCAACTGCCCCCCTCTCCTGGCCTGATAGTGAACAGGCTTCGCTGGTGCTTCATCCAGCTTGCATCCCAGTTGTTAGGACTCTGGCTTTTCCATAGTGTAGGTAATATGAGTATTTTTTTTAAACAAAACCATTCAGCAAAAATATATGGGATAGGACGAATGGAACGTGGAACATAAAAATATGTGAGAAGAGAACCAAGTAACTGCGTCTGAGGGCAAACTCATATTTATTGCTTTCTGCTTGCCACGTTTATCATCATCCCCTTCGCTTTTTCTTTACTTCTCAGAGTCCTTTTTGCTTCCGCCCCTTGTAACTCACCTTCCCTTACTTCAAAAACATCATATCCAAATTCATAGGGATGCCCTGGAAGTAGCCTCAAATTCACCTGAACTATCAACATCTGCTTTCATTTTTAAAAAAAATTTATTAAGGTATTATATGTATACATAGCTTATCATTTCCCCCCTCCCATTTTTGCCCTCCCCCCCCAGAGTTTTGTGTCCATTGGTTGTACTTCTATGCATGCATACCAGTCCTTCGGTTGATCTCTTATCTCCCCCAGGTATTATGTGTCCTTGTGTCTGTTAATACGTCCCTCCCACGTGCACTTAATGGGCACAAGTGCCGCTTGTCTTCTGTATTAGACAGCAAGCGGGCTCAGGGCCAAGACCAAGTCTTTGCTTCCTGCCAGTGGCACAAGGATGTGTAACACAGATGCTTAAGACAATGCATCGCTGTCTTCCACTGGCAGTGGTGACGGGCGCATGCTGTCCTTAACTGCCGTGATGAGTTCAGTGCATGGCTGATCACACTTCTCGGAAACAGAGCTGCTGGCGGCGAGCGAGGCGGCCGGCCCCTTGAGAAGCACTTCTCTCTGGTGTTTTGCTAGCCTAACTTCCTTTGCCTGGTCCCAGAATTTAAGGAAACACTGAGTAAATTCAAGAAGTAATGGGAATTCTTCAGCGTCAAGCATGATATTTGCTCAGAGCTTAACACCTGCCCCAGCTCTTTGGGGGAAATCACGGAAATTCGCCCTTATGTGATTTGTAGTAGACATTTTCTGGAGAAATCTGCACATCAAAAGTGAACAGAAAGTTGTCTTTAAAGCCTCGGTAGCTGAAATCTCACCCAGTCTTTCAGCATAACTCCTGCTTCTCTAAAGTGTTTGCCAGCTGATGGGGACCAGTCATTTGATCCTATTCTAGAACAACTAACCATGGCTGTGCATTATTTTAGTGGGTTTTTGTTTGTTTCTCTTCCAATGGCACCCAATTCTGCATCTGAGGAGCCATGGATTCCTTCTCATTTTATTAAGCACTTTTCTGGTCCCTGAGCCAGCTTGGTTTGAATGATGTCGGTGAGAGGGAGGCCTCAGGTTTTATTCCTTCCTGAGTTCATTCATCTCATAAAATGGGGAAACCATAGCTTTAGCTATGTGACTCCTTAATGCAGGAGGTGCTCTTGTGGAGGCTTGCGGTCTGGTGCCGGTAGGGTGGGAGGATGGGTGGGAGTGGGAGGTTAGGTAGGGGTGGGCATGCAGGTGGGGATGGGAGGGCAGGGGGAGTGGAGATGGGGTGCAGGGCAGATGGCAGTGGTGGTTGCTGGATGAAGAGTTTGGCTTGTGTAGTCTGATTCTTTTTAGAGCTGGCAGGTGTACCACTCACAGCATGCTGAGACTCAAATACCATCAAGACCTCAGTGATGGATAATTTCCAGAGACCTGCTGTACAGCAATGAGACTATAGCTAGCAAATTCTGTATTGTGCTCTTAAAACATTTTGTTAAGAGAAGCATTAACACCATGGTCAACAGCACGGGCTTCAGGTAAGACAGAGCTGGGTGGCTTCTATCGCAGCACTGTCTAGCTGTGTGATCTTGTTCAATTCACATCTCTCTGGAGTTTCTGAATTTTTACCTGGGAAATGGGGTTAATGATTTCCACTTCACAGGTTTGCATGAAGCAATTCACACAATGCCTGGCACATACATAGGCCGTATGAAACATCTTATAGCCATTATAAGTACCTTATTTTTGCAAAAGTTAGTGCTTTTTTTTTTTTTTTTTAGACAGGAAGGTAAAGAAATGGAAAACCTTAACACAGAGTTGGGAACAGAACAGATTCTTTGTAACACCCAGTTACCTCTTCCTAACACTAGGAGTCCACCTCGTCAGCTGCATTTGTGGTATTTGGGGGACACCCTGGGAATCCAACTATCATGCATTATCTTATTTTCAATTGACAAAGATATTCAAATACCCAGGTACGAGGCCTATAAATAAGATCAAAGTGAGAAAAGCCTGTTTGTATTTTAGAAAGTCAATAGCCACTATTTCTCAAGCCAGTTAACCCTCTTGTCATCACCTTTGTTGCAAAACGGATGCTGAGAAATATGACAATACGACATTTCCCAGGTGACTGGAAACTGTCATTCTATTCTTACTGGCCATAATGATGCTGTTTGAGGCTACGCTTGTAAAGCTCTGGGCGCAGTGCCGGCCAGAATGCTGTCCATCGGTGTTAATGGGCTTCTTTTACTCCTGCTCCATCTCCCTGGGGTTCTTGGAGAGGGTGTCCCCCCGGGTCTCAGGGACCCCGGTGTTCGTGGTGTAAGATCTGTGGGTAGATTCTGTGGAGACTTCAAAGGGCGTCTTGTCTTTCAAAAGCTTAGTACAGGAATACTTTTAAAAAGACAGGATAGTAAACCTTTTAAAATGCCAATAGGGTATTTGAAAATAAGACAGGTCATCACTGTGTCAATCTAAAACCTCTCTAAGCAGCCAACACCGTCTCTGCAGACATGGAAAAGAGACCATGATGTTACTATTTCTGTGTATAAGCAAAATCATAGCCTTTGACTATTTCCCTCAGCCTCTTAAAGCTCTTTAAAAAGGATAAAATCTTTTGAAAATTATGCATAATTAACATGACCGCAGTTTCATGAATTATCCATGGAATGAAATTTCTATAGAATAGTAAATCACAAGACTTAGAATATTAAATTATATTTTGTACACTCAGGGTTTGATTTAACAAAATTGATAGTTATTCTCTTCACTTCTTAGTTCATTAATGTATTTAACAAGGGAAGAAATTCAACAGTAAACATTCAGTATTTTATTTAAAGTAATGGAGAAAATTCTCAGTGTTTTCAGAAAACAACACATACATTGTCTTCGTTGACAAAGAGCGAGCCGTAGGAATGATCACATGCAGATGCTGTTCCACAGTCTCTTTTATCAATGCACTTTCCAGAGAAGAGAACAGCTTGAAAATTTAAGGAGGATGACATAGAAATTTAACCAAAGGAGATGAAAATTTAAACAAAGCAATTGTTTATTTATTTTCATTTTCTTTTAAAATGACAGTTTACATTTGATATTATATTGTGTTAGTTTCAGGTGTGCAGCATGGTGGCTAGATAATCATACATTTTTACAAAGTGTTCCCCTGATATTGGTAGTACCCACCTGGCAGTATATGGTTATTACAATACTAGAGGCCCAAGTTGTGCAAGAGACTTGGGCACGGCAGCTTGCCTCGGCCCTCGCAGCCCCTGCTTCGTCCGGAAGGTTGTGCAGAAGGATGTCTGCAGCAAGGTCCTTCAGCTGCCTGGTCTAATTAGCATATTACGCTTTTATTATTACAGATTATTGGCTCTGTTCCCTATGCTGTACTTTACATCCCCATGACTATATTGTAACTGTGAATTTGTACTTAATCCCTGTACCTTTTCCACCCAGTCTCCCCCCCTCCGGCAACTGTCAGTCTGTTCTCTGCATCTATGAGTCTGTCTTCTTTCTGTTTGTTCCTTTATTTCGTTCTTTCGATTCTGCATATGAGTGAAATCAGATGGTATTTGTCTTTCTCTGGCTGATTTATTTAACTAGCATAATAGCCTCTAGCTCCATCCATGCTGTTGCAAATGGTAACTTTTCCTTCATTTTCATGACCTCGTAATAGTCCATTGTATATACTATGTACCACCGCTTTTTTATCCACTTGTCTATTGATGGACACGTGGGTTGATTCCGTATCTTGGCTACTGTAAATAACACTGCAATGAACATAGGGGTACATACATTCTTCCCAATTAGTGTTTTGGGTTTCATGGGTTATATATCCCGAACTGGAATCACTGGGTCCTAAGGCATTTTTTAAGTTTTTGAGGATCCTCCATATGGTTTTCCACAGCGGCTGCACCCATCTGCATTCCCATTCCCACCAGTAGCGCACTAGGGTTCCCATTTCTCCACATCCTGGCCAACAGTTTTGCTTGTGGATTAGAGCAATTGTTAATGAAATAAGGTCTATGCTTAGGGGTCAGCAAACTGACCAACCAGGCCCTTTTTATACACAAAGTTTCATTGGAACCCAGCCACACCCACTTGTGTCCACATTGTCTGTCTTCTGCTCTATGTTTACCTCATGTTTTGAACAAAACAGTTTCCTGTGCTTAGGTCTGAGAATAGCCTTTGCCGATGGTCTCTGAAGAACTCTTGGATGGGCTGAGACGGAAGGGTGGTGCATGTCGGTCTCAGTCTCCACGTTCAGGTTAGAACCGTTACTGCTGCAGAGAGTGGGGGCTGGGGAAATGGGCTGCTTGGTCCAAGTGTTTGTGCTGTTCAGAGCTCAACATCAGCAGCCTGGAGAACGGACACGTTTACTGCATTTTACCCCAGTGCCATAGTGTTGGTATAAAAGCACCTGAGAGTGCCCATGGAGAGTTCTGGAAGGAATGAATGGGGCCTTTCATGGTTGTTCTGGGGGATACATGTTTGAAGACCACATTGCAACCTTCTTCCTGGGCAGCAGGTCCAGCAAGGCTCTGCCTGGGCTGGGCAGAGCCGGCCATTGATAGCCAGGAGAACTAGATTCACAGTCACCTGGGACCTCTAACTTTATCTAGCCCAGTGTTTCTGTGCAGGCAAAGAAAATTTGTGTTCTGTGAGTTAAAGTTTCCTCTATTAAAAGTGAAAAACGAACAGTTTTAATTTAATTTAGTAAGAAAGAAATAATGGATACATTCATCAATTTCATATTTTTCCTTTAAAATCACAGAACTTTCTGGTGCCTGCTACATTTCCCTTTATTATTAATTCATGTATATGCTCATTTACTCAACAAATGTTTTTAGCAGGCCTTTTAGATGGATGTGCCAGGAACTGTGTTAGAGGCCTGGAATAGAGAAACGAAGAAGAAAGATGTAACTTAGTCTAGTGGGGTAGCCGTTTAAAAAGTTGTTAATATTTTTGGAGTTAGGATGCCTGGATTCAAATCCCAATACCTCCACTGGCTAGCTGAGCAACATTCATCAAGTTTCAAAACCTCCATATGTGTCTGCTTTCTTATATATAAAACTAAAGCCGAAACTGATTTGGCTTAGTGGATAGAGCATCGGCCTGTGGACTGAAAGGTCCCAGGTTCGATTCTGGTCAAGGGCATGTACCTTGGTTGCGGGCACATCCCCAATGGGGGGTGTGCAGGAGGCAGCTGATCGATGATTCTCTCTCATCGATGTTTCTGACTCTCTATCCCCCTCTCTTCCTCTCTGTAAAAAAAATCAATAAAATATATATTTTTAAAAAAACTAGAGGCTCGGTGAACGAAATTTGTGTGTGTGTGTGTGGGGGGTTGTGTGTCCCTCAGCCCAGCCTGCCCCCTCTCCAATCTGGGATCCCTCTCACAATCCAGGCTAGTTCCCAACTGCTCACCTGCCTGCCTTCCTGATTGCCTCTAATAGCTTCTGCCTGCCAGCCTGATCACCCCCTAACCACTCCACTACCAACCTGATTGATGCCTAACTGCTCCCCTGCCAGCCTTTTTGCCCCTAATTGCCCTCTCCTGCAGGCCTGGTCACCCCCAACTTCTCTTCCCTGCAGGCCTGGGTCCCACCCCAAATGCCCTTCCCTGCAGGCCTAGTCACCCCCAACTTCCTCCTCTGCTACCCTGGCCACCCCTAACTTCTCTCCCCTGCAGACTTGATCACCTTCAACTGCCCTCCCTTGCAGGGATGGTCCCTCCCAACTGCCCTCCCCTGCTGGTCTGACCTCCCACAACTGCCCTCCCCTGCAGGCTTGGTCCCCTCCAACTGCCCTTCCCTGCAGGCCAGGTCACCCACAACTTCCCTCCTCTGCCAGCTTGGTCCCCCCTAACTGCTCTCCCCTGCAGGCTTGATTGCCCCCAACTGCCCTCCCTTATAGGCCTGGTACCTCCCAACTGTCCTCTCCTGTAGGCTTTGGTCCTTCCCAACTGCTCTCCCTTGCAGGCCTGATCCCTCCCAACTTCCCTTCCCTGCTGGCCATCTTGTGTCCACATGGGGGCAGCCATCTTGTGTGTTGGAGTGATGGTCAATTTGCATATCACTCTTTTATTAGGATGTGAAAAATAAATTGTAGGGATGTAATGGTTCTCACTCTTAATTCCAATGAGTGGGGTTTTTCCCACACCAAGCAATTCTTTGACACAATTTGGGCATCCTACAATTCAACTGAATTCTGACCCTATCCACCTGGAGATACCTTCATATCCCACAGGTTAGGATTCAGTCCCCTGAAGACTTCTCCCTCCCTCCTTCAGACGCCAGTCACAAGTCAGGTAGTTACCTGTTTTTCTGACCAGCTCTAGACTGGAGGTCCCAATGGACCCACCCCCACCTTGGATTTTGTTAATTAAGTATTTTATTTACTAGGTCTCTGGTCCATTTCATTTAAAAATTTTATTTATTGATTTTAGTGAGGAAAGAGAGAGATTTGTTTTTCCACTTATTTATGCATTCACTGGTTGCTTCCTGTATGTGCCCTGATGGGGGATCGAATCCACAATGTTGGCAAATTGGGATGCCCTAACTAACTGAGCCACACAGCCAGGTTTATTTTTAAAAAATGCAACTCAGGAATGACCAGGTAGAAGGGATGCTGAGAGCGTAGGCAGGGGAAGACTGGGGCACTTCCATGCTCTCTGAGTGTGCCACGCCCCCCCCCCCATCTCTGTGTGTTTATTAACCTAGAAGCTCTCCAAGCACAAGGCTTTCACAGATAGGCATATGCTTAAATCACTGGCCATTGATGATTAAACTCAACCTCCCTTTACCAAGATTGGGATGGGACTGAAAATTCCAGCCTTCTAAATCACATGGTTGGTTACCTGGTAAACCAGTTCCCATCCTTAGCTGCTTTCACAGAGTCACTTCAGTTGTGTTGGAAAGTATCAAGACACTTTTTAATTGCTCTTATCACTTAGGAAATTCTCATAACCTCAGTTGCGTTTGAAAGTATCAAGACACTTTTTAATTGCTCTTATCACTTAGGAAATTCTCAGGGTTTTAGGTGTTTTGTGCCAGACATGGGAATGAATCATACTATCACAGGTTGTTGCGAGACTAAAATGAGCTATCAGGCTCCAAACATTTGGAATATTGTTTGCACACAGTAAGTGCAGGTTAAGTGCTAGTGCAACTTGTTGTTTTAGATGAATGTACAAATAAACATATAATTTTGGGTTGGGGTAAATGCTATGAAGTAGACACCTACTTAAGATGACATGGAATATGTCCTCTGAGAAGGACTGAGACCTTAAAAAGGAAAAGCATGCAGGCAGCTCTGAGGGAGGACATTCTAGCCAAAAGGAACATCATGTACATGACCCCTCCCCCCAAGACAGAAAGTGAGCTTGCAGAGTTCCATGGTCTGAAAGAAAGCCATTGTTGTCTACCACCTGCTGAGCCTTCCTGTGGCTTCCATTTTTACCCTTCGCCCGAACACATTAAATAAGGTGATACATGTAAAGGCATATAGAACAGTATCAGGCGTATAATAAGCATGGGATAAGTATCAGCCATTATTATCATTGTGGTACTATTTTCTGTTTCGTTGTTATTACAGACAATTTCTAATTCCTTCTCTTGGACAACTTTGGCCTTTAGTTTTAATCCTCTGGTTTTTCTAGGATTTAAATAGTAATTGTCGTCTAATCAGAAAAAGTATTTTCTCTGGCTGTTTACAAGCAGTGATTGATAAACATCTGAGGACCAAAGAAGCATTGTTTGGATGAGAATTGGTCTGGTGAATGACAAAAAAACTTCTTTGCAGAAGAATTCACATTTAACCAATAAACAGACGTTTGCATTCCATCTTAAGCGTTGCATTGGCCCCTGATGAAATCAGAATAGTCATGATTAATTATTTCAAGTTTCTGAAAGACCAGAATCAGACACTGTATGAAATTCACTGTTGCCTGTCTGATTTAGGAGATACTTTATTTTAGTTGATAGTTGGTTTTCCACATTCTTTTAAAACCATATTTAATCAGTGCTAAGATGCATACTTTTCCTTCTTGAATGCATCTTACAATCGGTGCTATGCCACCAACTAATTGGCAGCTTTTTCTTTCTTTCTTAGTGACATGTAAGACCATTTTAGGATTAGTGGTGTCGTGGATTTGGCAAGATATGGTGCTCACCGTTATAAGCAGTCCAGCAGGGTTCAAGATCCCCCTTATCGGGTGTCAGCGCAGTGCTGTTAGCTCTTCAACAACTTACATTTCTCGAGATGTGACAAGTCGAGTTTCCTTCCCATTCAGTGACAATTTACTTTCTTCTAGAGAGGGACTCCTGGCAGGGCCACCCATTTTGATGGCCATTTTGTACACTGCACCCGGTGTCTTGCCAAAGGGATGTTGAAATCTGACCAGCGCTCCCTTTACCAGCCAGGGTCCTGGCCGGCTGTGCCTGCCCACAGAGAGGAGCGTGTGTTTGCAATTCATCCGTGCAGAATTGTGGTTGTTTGTAACTTGTCCACCCAGAGCAGTCACCTTTTTGTAATTCACACAAGGCACTGTTTATGCCAGCAACAGATCTGCTACCTAATTCCATGGTTTTAATTTGTTCTCTTTCCTACCCAATTATCCCCCAGTCATCATGGTAACTAGGTGTTGTCTTATTAGTATCTTTCAATGAGTCTAAGTTTAAAGGAATCCTAATTTAGTTTCTTCATCTACTAGTGCATGCAGAGAAACACTGTCTTTGGTGGACATGAATACTTTTTTTGGCCTCTTGGCATCCATTTCCCCTTTTGGTCACTGTTCTCTGATTCCCCAGGAGATTTGGGAGGCCCAGACAGGGGTATGCGCATCAGACTAGATCTAAGCCAGTCAGCACCTCATGCTCCCTGACCACAGTGGACCCTGACCCAACCAGGATTAAAAAAATACAGTGGGATTTGTTTCCTGGGAATCCTGGCCAAGATATTCTTGTGTTTAGCTGGATTTCAATGAGAGAGGGTGTGAGTTCTGGAACTGCTGACGTGGCCTTGAGACCACAGCGGTGGAGCCTCTCTGAGGATGAAGCTGATAGCCTAGAACTGTGGTCGGCAAACTGTGGCTCGCAAGCCACATGCGGCTCTTTGGCCCCTTGAGTGTGGCTCTTCCACAAAATACCACAGCCTGTGCGAGTCTATTTTGAAAAAGTGGCGTTAGAAGAAGTTGAAGTTTAAAAAATTTGGCTCTCAAAAGAATTTCAATAGTTGCACTGTTGATATTTGGCTCTGTTGATTAATGAGTTTGCTAACCACTGGCCTACAAGGCAGAACTGAGTGGATGAGAGAAACTGAGTTTGGATTATATCATTTAGGATTTGAAAAGAGTTGTATCTGAAGGCAACCATATTCCTGAACTCTTAAAGACTCAGAGATAAATTCCTATTTTGGCTTTGAAGAGTCCTGATATAACCCCTTTTAAGCCCATTGGTCTACAGCTAGACCCAGTTCCCGTAGCTTTAGATAGAATCGCCTTGGCTTGTTCTACCTCTGTCTTTCTGGGTCTGTTATCTCTCTGTCTCTCTCTTTTCCCATTTCTGTCTTTCTATTTATTGTTCCATTTCTCTATTTCTGTTTTGTTCTTTCTTTCTTTGGGAAGCTTTGACAAGCTAATGCTGAGACTTTGTGTGATGATAAAAAGTAAGAAAAAGGGCATCATCTATTAGCCCAAAAGATAAAGCTCTCTGGACAGACTGTTCTATTTTGTTCCCCAAATATGTTATTCATAGTCAAAGGGGTAACTAACAACTTGTACAGAGAGATACAGCATTTTCTCTGTTGCCCATCAAGGTGTCTGAGGGTTTCTTAATGTGATTGGGAGCTCAACCTTCCATTCACTCAATCTTTTCATTTTTATTTTTTTGAAACCCCACTTTTCCTTCCAAAATTGAGGAACCACATTTAGTGATAAGGGCTCATACATTGAGGCATTAGCTTTTGGTGACCCAGTTACAGAAGATTCATCCTCTTTCCTGGGGTATCTACACATAGGCAAAAAAAGTGGACACTTGGTCCACTTATGCTACTCTCCCTCAGAGATGGCACCAGCATCTCTGAGATCACCAGCATCACTAGAGCACTCACTACTGGCCACCTCTCCTAAGTCATGGAATATTATGAAGCCACTGTGACCCCATTTAGGTTCTAAAACCACTTGACGTGATACACTAATACACATAGACTCTCACATAGTGGCACTTCTTCAGATAATCTTTTCCTGTATTTCTATTCGCATTGAGGGAAGTCTGTGACTAGCTGACAGTGTGCTTACACAATGCTTCTTAGGGCCAAAGCACAGGACAAATATTTGTATGATTTTCTTTCACTGAAAATTATTCTTTACAAAGAAGGCACCGGTAGCACACTTACAGAGCGCATCTTTCATCTGCTTGAATGATGTATGAAGTCTTCAGAGGGAGTCTTCGAACTGCAGGGAAACAATGAGTTATTGCCCACGGGGGATTTAAAGCCACAGCCCATTACAGTTATTGATAAAGGACAAATGATTCTTTTCACTGTATTTAATACAGGGAGCCAAGTGATCCCGACACTACATTTATATGTTGTATCCCCACCCCTGACCAAAATTACTTACAAAAATATAAGCTATAATGACTATATGCTGGGTGACTATGTAATTTTTCAGTCTTACTGAATTCCTCCTTTTCATTTAAGGCTGGATTCTTTTAAAAATGTTTTTATTGATTTCAGAGAAGAAGGAAGAGGGAAAGAGAAACATCAATGATGAGAGAGAATCATTGATTGGCTGCTTCTTGCATGCTCCTCATGGGGGACCAAGCCCACAACCCAGGCATGTCCCTTGATGGAATCAAACTTGTGACTCGTCAGTTCACAAGGCCTAAGCTTTATCCACTGAGCCAAACCAGCTAGGGCTTAAGAATGAATTCTTAATAATTAAGGAGCTTCTTCATATTATCATAAAGTATTTGACCTTGCTTGATGTGACTTAGACCTTAAATGTTTAATTCAGGGTTCATTGCTTTGCATTGGTAATTGAATTAGCTCCACACTCCATTCACCCAATCTTGTTATTTTTATTTTTTTGAAACCCCACTTTTCCTTCCAAAATTGAAGAGCCATGTTTAGTGATAAGGGCTCATACACTGAGGCATTAACTTTTGGTGACCCATTTACAGAAGATTCACCCTAACTCTTTCCTGGGGTGTCTACACATAGGCAAGAAAAGTAGACACATAAACAGAACTGTCTTGATAATTTCAGCTAAAAACAAACAACATTTTTGTCTTGATGGAAGCAGTGTTATTCCCAGTCAAGGTAAACTTATCTTTAGGTGGAATTCTGTGGACTGTGGTATGTTTCTCTTTGAAAGGCAGGCCATGGTTGTAATATAGTCAGGGGGCTCATAGACTTTAGATTGGCCTTTCAGTTATTTCTCTGCAACTGGACAGAGCACTGCAGGTGTTGAGACTGATGGTCACTGGATTCACGAAACGTGAAGGAAACATCATGTGGGGAAAGAGAGTCCTCAGCTGGAAATCAAAGAACTTAACTTTCATCAGTTGCCACTTGGCAAGTCACTTAACTCTCCTTGGGTTAGCTTAAGGTCTGTTGTGTCTGTGCTGTCATTTAGTAGATAGCATGAACATAAGCTCAGTTGCCTCAAGCAAACAGGAGGAGAGAAACCTCCCACTGACAGGCTAAAAAAAATGGGGCATAAAATTAGACAGAATTTAGTAGGAGATAGGTACCTCTTTGGACCATTTTTATCTCTAATAAATGGAAATACTTTTTAGGGGAAAAAAAGCATTTGAAAAAAATGGATATATTTTTTGTATTTTAAATTTGGTGTATTCAATTTTTATACATATGTGTAATTTTCTAAGTATGCAAACATATATTTTCCTGTTTTAGAATTTGCAACATAAGACACATTTAAATGCAATTTTTTGTGTGCTTCCTTTCCCATGGTCTTTTTTAAAAATATAATCATCCTATCCACAGGTAGATATGTAAGAAGCATTTGCAAGCCTTCTGGCAAAACCATTCTTGCAATAGTTTTTTTAAATTCCTTCAAATGGGAAGCCCAGTAAGAGCCATATTGTACTTGAAACTGGATTCAGTTGCAGAGTAAAAGAAAGTGGTAAAAGAAGCTGAAAATAGAAGTAGGGGCAAATCACAAACTTGAAAGTCAAGCATTGGCTTTAGGGTTCGGGCAATGGAAAACAGGAAGCACTGAACAGGTCTGAGCCGGAATGTGAAACAGACAGTACCTCCACCAGCTGGGAGCCTGAAGCCTGTTAGGAAGGGCCTAGGAAAGTGAAAGCCAATGAAACATTCATTACATGCCTTATGGGACTACGCTAATGGGATGGAAGAATAATCAGGATTTGACAACTGATTGGAGGGGAAAGTGGGCAAATAGATGATTGAGTGGCCTTTAGCCTCAAAAGTTGGGACTATGTCATCGTCACTAAGAGAGAGAGGGACTAGAAGAAAAGGTTTTTGCTAAAGATGAGTATAGAATTCAGAATGGATTATAATGGTTTCACAATCAGATTGGATTCCAGCACATACTGTAAATAGTTTCCTCCAGCTACTGGTAACTGATACTGCTATTAGAATTCCACATGCATGTTAGAGAGAGACGTTCTGAAGATTTTTAGATTATTTGAAAAAAAATGGACATATTAGAAGACTAGGATCTTCAGAAGAATTTATGTAGTTAATTATTATTTTTTTTATAGAAAAACATTTTCATGATGTAGTATGTTTACCTCTGACTTCCCTGTTTTGTGGTTTGGGATTTTTACTTATTGGGTTAAAGCAGCAGCAGCAACAACAAAACATGTCAATTTCTACATTTGGTTTCTGCCTTTGAGGTTCTTACCCCAGATGATACAACGGATATTAAGTAAGGGGTGAAGGGTTCCTTTCAGATAGGATAAACTAGTGAACTGTGGATGATCTAGCAACTCATTCTTAACAACTTATCAGCTGCCAGGGCTCAGCACGTTCTGTGCCTCCTGATTTCCCAGGAAGTGCCGGGCCACCCTCTGCCCCATAGGGAGTGGGAGGGATTGTGAAAGTCTGGCCCATTAATCAGCACGTTTGTGCTCTGCAGGAAACACATGGGGAGGACAGAGATGGATAGGCCTTTGTGAAAGCCTGATTAATGCATTTGTTCCCACCAAGTTGCTTCCAATCTCTTTATGGGTCAAGAAACTTTTATATCTTGCTGCTACCTTATCAAATGCATCACCACCTCCCCATTTCCTGAGTTCTTCTGAGCAATCCCTATTTTTTCCTCTGCAAGCACCATTAGTATTCCATGACTGGAGGTTGGCTTTCAGATGGTCAATAACTGAGAACTTTGCCTAGGGAGCGGTGAATAGAGAGGTTTGCCTTGGTGTGTCTAGGACAGGGGTCAGCAAACTCATTAGTCAACAGAGCCAAATATCAACAGTACAACAATTGACATTTCTTTTGTGAGCCAAATTTTTTAAACTTCTAACACCACTTTTTCAAAATAGACTCACCCAGGCCTTTGTATTTATTTGGCTACAATCAAGAGGCCAAAGAGCTGCATGTGGCTCTCGAGCCGCAGTTTGCTGACCACTGGTCTCTAGGGGAAGGATCAGTGTATCAGAGGCAACTATTTTTTTTTTCCGTGGGCTTGGGGAGAAGGGTGTGAACAGTGTCTGAAAAAGAATAATATTATTATAAGACTAAAGTATTGTATTCCGTCAACTGGCCTATAATTTCCTTATAATTACAAAGTAAGAATGGTCCCTCTCCTTTACATTACACTCTTGAGGTTCCGCTTCAATCTATGGTCCCCATTCTGTGTAAATACAGATATTTTGGACTACACAAGGCATTTTATTAGACCTGTTCTATTTCAACATGGAGTTTTCTCTCATGATTTTAGTCTTCCCTAGATCTGTACAGTTTTTCTAAAATACACTTCTAATTATTTTCAAGTTTACTAGTAAAAGTAACTCCAAATGATTTAACTCTACAAAAATGCTTAGGAAAGAGGAAAAAAAAAGTGGACACCTGCTATGAAAATGCTTGGGGCAATGGAAGCATGATGCTGTGTGCAGATGATGTTTTACTGAGCTGTGCACTTCAAACCTGCATGGTTTTACAAACCAATGTCAACCCAATAAATTCGAGTAAAAAAGATAATCATTTCCTAACTCTTTTCGTTCTGGAAAACATCCCAAATCATCAAGAAAAATGTAAGACAGAGATATGAACTTGACTTTTTGGATCAAACTGGAAAGAGATCCAAAATATTTGTAAGACTTAAAAAAAACAACACACCAAACAAACCGAGTGTATGCAGAGCCTGTGAGAAGAACCAGAGAAAGGCAGAGGAGAAAGAGCCCAGTCTTGGCAAAGCCCAGAATCTGTCACTAGTTCTTGAAGGTGAAGAGCACAACGTGAGAAGCAAAAAGCAGTGTGTGGGAATATTCGGTTGTGGAAATGGGTGAATTAGGTGACAGCAAAGCCATCTGGACACAGTGTGGTTCTGAAACTAATGGGAATGAGCATCCATAAAAATCATACAAAATATCAATTTTTCCAGAAGTTTTTCCTCTCTCTCTGTGTGTGTGGGAAATTAATTATAATTAAATAGACATTATTTGTGGAAAAAAATAATTTTCCAAAAGTGTCCACAAAAAAATCTCTCTATATAAAAGCATAAGCAACTGGCTAACCTGCCAACTAGCTGACCGAATTCAACCATTTGACTGTCCAACTGGTAGCTATGACATGCACTGAGCACTGGGGGCAGACACTTAATGTAGGAGTGGAAATCACAAGCATGGAAACATGTAACAGATTGATGAATCTCAGAGGGAAGGAGGGAAGGGGAGGACAGGAAAAGATTAACCGAAAATCTTATATGCATACTAGAGGCCCAGTACACAGATTTGTGCACTGGCAGGATCCCTGGGCCTGGCCTGCGCCCTCTCACAATCTGGGCTGAGAGACCTCCCCTTCTCCCCAATCACAAATTTCGTACACTGGGCCTCTAGTTTATAAATAAATAGTCACTATTGAAAGGTTTCCTTACGTAAACTTGGATTGGTCATGATCTAAAAAGGCAAGTCATGAATTTCTTTTATGTATGTGGAAAAGACATTTGATAAAATTCAACTGATTTTCAGAAAACATTTAATAAACTTGTATGGATTCTTAAGTGGATAAACTGTCATCATTTAAAAAAAATATATATTTTATTGATTTTCCACAGAGAGGAAGGGAGAGAGATAGAGAGCTAGAAACATCGATGACAGAGAAACATCGACCAGCTGCCTCTTGCACATCCCCCTACTGGGGATTTGTCCGCCAACCAAGGTACATGCCCTTGACCGGAATCGAACCTGGGACCTTTCAGTCCACAGGCAGACACTCTGTCCACTGAGCCAAACCGGTTTCAGCTAAACTGTCATCTTAAGGAACAGTTCATCTTATAATCCAATGTGATACTCACGGGAAAAACACTAGCAGCTTTCCCACTGAGATCAGGAGCATTTGGTATTAGGTGCTGTTGGGGGCAGGTGGTGATAGGTGCCATCAGGCCATGTGCCATTCTATACTTCTTATTACAGGAGAGCTCTAGGTAACAATTAGATCAGGAACAAAATTAGAGATATACAAATGTATATGGAAGAGATAAAGTTTTATATCCTGATTATGTGACTATATACTTGATAAATACAAGAGAATCAACTAGTAGAAAGGATAATTTGGTAAGTTATTAGGATTAAAAGTCTACGCATTACTAGTAATTTTCACATATTTAAACAAATCAGTTAGAAAAAATTTTTAAGTTTATTTTTAATTGCAACACAAACAATAAATACCAAGGATTTCACACTAAATGTATAAGAATTTCATGAAGAAAACATGAAGAAATTGAAAGGCAAAAGAATCCCATAACAAAACACACAAAAATAAAACAATTCCAGCAGATGGAAGTCTTAAGTAGAAAATAATAAAACTATAAAATTATTTGAAAAAATATGACAATGTTTTAAACCTCAGGATGAGATGACTTTTTTAATGTGAACTCAAAATTCTGAAGCCATAAAATAATGATAAAATAATCTACATTAAATATGAAAACAAAATAAACTTGTACTTGTCCCTTTCCCTTCCAAAAGACAATAAGCAAAGTAAAAAAGAGGACATTTAAACTCAAGTGGTAGAAAAGGACTGAATATTACTAACATAAAGGAGACATTTACAGTGAAAAGGCCAAAGTTTGCAAATATCCAAGCCAGAGACAAGGATATAAACATGACTCTTAAATGTTCGAAAAGATACAAAAACTCACTTGTAATATGACACATGTAAATGAAGTCGCAGTGAGATATAAATCTTCACCTGTCAACTTGTCAAAAGTCCAGAAAGGTTGTGTATTTTGTGGGTGAGGTGCTGAGAAAGGGCTTCACACACTGGCACACATGATTGTTAGGGTATAAATTGGTACAGATCTGTTGGGGGGGGGGTTGTGGTCTATGCAGAAATTTATAATGTGTATGTATACCCTTTGACCCGACATGCCTATCTCAACAAACTTACCCCATGATCGGACTCAAATACACATAAAATGATCTGTGTTAAATCATTGTAATAGCTAAAGATTAGGCAGCCTAAAAGCCCATCACAGTGAACTAAGTTATGCCAGATTCCTACCTTGGAGAAATATCCAAATGTAAAAAGAGCATAAGGGAGCTCAAAATGCATTCAGATGGAAAGATTTAAAAAAATATATTTAAACGAAAAAAATCAAAGTACAGAACAGCAGGTAGAGTATGCTACGGTTTGTGTAAGAAGAGAAGAAACAAACATCTATCTGTATTGGCCAGTATATGGATAGAAACTTCTGGAATGATGAAGACACGAAGAACACTGATCTCCCGGGGTAGGAGGGGGGCTTTTCATTGCATACCTTTTTTGTACATTTGGATATGTAAGCCTTGTTGAATGGACTACCTCTTAAAAACTAAACAAATAATGAAAAGGAAAAATCCCACCCACATAGAAAAACAACAAGGCACGAACATTTACAGAGAAATGAAAACCAAGCCACTTTACATTTAGAAAGCCTCTCATAAATGAGTGTTAAATGATGCAAAATGCAGTATTGTGCGTATTATACAGAAAAATTCAGTAAGCGAAAGAAACTGGTCATAAAATCAAGATGCTATGGGCCCTTTATTTGCTGAAAGGGGTATGATCACTCCTGGATAGATACTTAAAGAGCACCGTTGCATGCTTGCGCATTAATGGTGCCGATGTGATGCTAATAGATTGGTCAGTGATTCTCCTATGAAATGGACCGATTTTTATGTCCAAGATTAGTTTTGGTGACTGCTCAGAAAGAAGCATCAGCCTGCCCACAAAAGGGCCCCAGGCTGCAGAAAGGAAGGGGGTTTGGAGACCCCGGGGAGTGGAGATGTGCTTGCTGACGGTGAGTGAGGATGCTCGCCTTAAGCCTGCGTCCACAAGCTCACTCCGGGAATTAGGATGCCCCTAAAAGGAAAAATTCAGAAAGGCAATTCAACATGAACACAGAAATCTGATTTTAGTGAACAGTAACTATTTCGGCTACTAGTGTTTTTAATGAACTCTTGCTTCTTACTAGTAATTGACCCAGTCCAGTCCCTTATATGACACTGCGTGCTGGTGAAAAATACAGTAAAGTGAAGGCATTGGAGAGAAAGCAATTTACTTTGTATTCTGCTCCTGGGGGAGAAATGCCACTTACATAGTCAGAGTCTGTTTTTATTAGTGAAGTTTGATAATAGTTACTGTTTAGTCTGCGTTTATTATTTTGCAGGCATTGTGCTAGACACACACACATACATTTTCTCATGCAGTCTTCCCAACGACGTAATGACACAGGGAGACCATGAGCAGAAGGTTTGCAGAGCTCCCCAAGGGAAAAAGGCAAGGAGGCTGTGGAGCTCATTCTCTCTGAGTTCAGCTGCACTGTGCTAAGAACTATCACTCCATCATGCGGGTTTCTCTCTTTCCCTTCCTGAGATGCTGCTCAATGCAGGTAGGGGGTGAATCCACATGGTATCTTAGTTCTACCTCTGGACAGGACATTCTGGTGGCAGAACTCAGATGAGGCTGGCAAACAGGTACTCAAGAAGGCACTGTGTGCAGACAATGGAGGAAAGGAAGGTCTGAGGGACACAGTGAGAGCACGGTAGCGCACCCATGACGTGGGGACGCAAGGGCATGCATAGCTCATTGTTTTCTCCTAAAGGGAATTGGTTGGGGCTGATTATTTGGGAAATGGCTCCTGATGTTTACATGGGATCAGAGACACAGGGGATCCAAGTAATGAGCTGACATAGGCAGGGGAGATTTCCCTTCTTGAAATTGAGAAAAAGTGTCAAAGATGGACAGTCACCTGTGCTGGCAGCGGGTGTCCGTGGCACGACTTGCTCTGGTAAGTAAGTGCAGGGTGTGCACCGTGAGCACCCATTTGTAATCCTGATGTGTGATGAAACATATTTTGGAGGATGTTTTTTTTTTTTTTTTGATGAAGGAACAGGAAGAGGAGAGGAACTAAGCTTTCTGTGCAGACGGAGTGGTTAGTGTAGTGGTAGATGTACACCTCTCTTGGGAGAAAGCAGGACAGTTTTGCAGTCTAATAACTTGCAGGAAAATGAGTTAAAATTATTATCTAAAAAAATTCCTTCATTCCTTCCTTCCTTTCTTCCTTCCTTCCATCCACCCACCCAACCTTTTCTTCTCAAAGCCATCCTTGATGAAATAAAACCTTTTATATTCTTAAATTTAGTTCTTGGGAATGACTAGGTAATCGAGTAATGTGATACATCATCCAAAATGTCCAAACTTTCCACCTCCCAGAGTTTCAAATTAAGAGAGTTTGAGAGTCACTGCTTACATTTACTTGGTACTTTGCACTTAGTACAGCTTGTTCGCTGCCATTATCCCTGTCCACAGCTCAACGAACACCTGTGGGATCCAGTGATGCCACGCCCATGGCTCCCGCCCTCACCATGACCTGGTGGTGAGCTGACTTGGTGATTATCTGCTTTCCCTTGCAGCCCCCTAACCAGCCATTTTACTACGGCCCCACCCACATGATGGGGAAGGGGATGCTACCTCTTAAAATTCACTTTCATTTTCCAAGAAACTGAATAAAAAATGACAATCTAGATTATAATTCAGATACCTCAGAAGGGTTTTAGAAGAAGAGGGCACAGGTATAGCATGTCTTCTTTTCTCTTTCATGATCAGGGTAATTTAGACGATGGTGAGAATCCTCATCAACAGCATGGGAGTAAGAAGGTGGCTTACAGTATGTAATGAGTAAGGACTATGTGCTGGGCACTGTGCTGGGTGCTTGGCACGGATTATCTTCTTTAGGCTTTACCAGCAAGCCTGTGAGATGGGCACGTCACCCCCAGATTATAAAGAAAGAACCAGAGGTACCTTATTCAGGAGGACAGAGGTCATAGAGGTGGAGCTGGAATGAAGACCCGGGTTCATCCAGATCCTGTGCCTGCATCTTTTAAAAATATTATATATATATTTAACTGATTTTTTACAGAGAGGAAGAGGGATAGAGAGCCAGAAACATCGTTGAAAGAGAAACACTGACCAGTTGCCTCCTGCACACCCCCTATTGGAGTTGTGCCTGCAACCAGGCTACATGCCCTTGACTGGAATTGAACCCGGGACCCTGGAGTCCGTCCTGCGCTTGCATCTCTGACCACTCAGTGTTATTCAGGGTGGTTTCTGGCACAGACACTCTGGCATCGCCGAGGGAGCTTGTTGAATAGGCAGACACCTGGGCCCTACCCCCACCAGACTTGGCGGTGAAGCCCGGGCCTGCATTGTAGCAAGGTCCTGAGATGGTTCTGGTGGAGTCTGAAGTCTGTGATGCACTTCACCTTGTGGGGAGCAGTGGAAAAGCACGGCTTTGAAGTAATTGTTGAACCACAGGCGTCCGTCAGCGTGGTTACCGGGAATCTAAAAATGGAAGCCCCACTCAGGACGACGGTATTTCTGTGCAAAGTGGCGTGTCCTGGTTTGCCCTCGGGGAACAGGGAATGGCTTGCCCAGAACCATGACCAAACACACAGCTTGCTGGGAAGAGGAGGGAGCTGCTCAGGCTTGCTGCCTTTCTTTCCTCAGCAGCAGCTGTGAGCTGGGCCTTCCAGTTACGTGGAAAGCAGGGCCACAGCCAGCACACAGGGGCCTGGGCCACCTGCTCGCCTGGATTCAAACCCTCGTGTCTTCTCTGACTTAATTTGTGATTTAATTTGTGAGCAGTGGCTGGAGGAGAAAATCGCAGGGCTGCTTCCTGTCACCATGTTCAGTGTCCAGATCCCCTCCCCTGGATGGAAGAGACCAGGAAATTGGTGGCATCTTTGTAGTCACAGGACTTAGGACAATGTCCCCACAGCCAGAGATTCTCAGAAACTATATGTGAAACAAGCAAATGAAGAAATGAAAGGGCATCGAAAGCATTTTCTGGAAAAGTATTTTCGTAGAAATGTGGGGTTTTTTTTGGTACTTAAATTGCTTCTCTGTTGTTTCTCCACGTTTATTTATTTTTCTTTTCAAATTTAGAAAAATGAGAATGGGGGAAAAACACCCAAAAGAAGATAAAATTACCTATAATTCTGCCATCTAGACTTGAAGAAAAAGACCAACACAACTTTCTGGTGCCTTTGATGGGTGTTTTTCCCATCAGCAGTAATTCCTTCTTGAAGCTGGTTCTGCACCTTCGCTCAGTTATTGTGACTGACTTTCCGGATCTCTGCTGTGAAGCCCGGATAATGAGCGGCCTTTAAAGTTCTCATTCTTGCTTTAATTTACACATCTCTAGAACATCTGGTTTCTTTCACTGCATTTTTGCTATTGCAATTTACAACGATAGGTCCTTATTCTGAAAGTAGTTTATTTAAAGGGGCCTCATTTACTGCCTTTCTGGGTATGGTATTGTCACACAGCACCGTGGAGCTTTATTATTCTTGTCATCTTTTGACATACATGCGCAATGGCTGGTGTTTCTAGTGTGATATTAATATTGTTCATTTGCAGTGGTTTTAATCTGGTAGATGTGTTGTTACAGCTATCTTTCAGATTTACCTCTTTAAGATATTAGCAAGCATTCATAGTTTTTAAAAACATGCTAACAGAATGTGAACAAGAGAATTACAAATATAAATAAGCCAAAGCCAAGTGATTTTGAAGAACATTAGGACCCAGCACTTGTTTGGGGAACGGAGAAGAGATGGGGACGAAGCCATTCTGGAAGGCCAGTTCTGCCACAGAGTAGGAACACAGCTAGTTTATCTGGGAACTCACAGGTGCCCTCCTTGGTGAGAGAATATTACTGGAAGATAAGAAAGTAGCCCTACTTATAGTTTTAAACTTTACTTATTTGCATTGGGATAAAACTGACATAACATTGGATTGATTGATACATTTGTATATTGCAAGATGATTACCACCTCTATCAAGTGACGTAATTATCATTTCTTTTCTGTGTTTAAGATCTGGTCTCTTAGCAACTTTGGAGAATATACTACAGCAGTGTTTCCCAAACTTCTCTCATGATGAGAATCACCTGGTGGAGTTGTTAAGATACAGATTCCTGAATCCCAACTAAGAAGTGCTAAACTAGAATTTTTGGGAACATAAGCTTAGAGCACTAGTTAAGTATACAGTTTTACCTGTATGTTCCCAAAAATTTTAGTTTGGACTCCAGCATTGTGGAGTGTACTCCCTGTGCTGTGAATTAGATTCTCAGGACTTTACTTATTTTCTAGTTGCACATTTGTACCTTCTGATCAATACCTTCCCAACCCTAGGTTACCACCATTTGAATCTTGGATTATTAAAGTTGAGGGGACCCATAATGAGTCTTTGACCAAAACTTCAATGGCACAGTCTTTGTTTTCAAGAGGTTTTCTTATAGTCGGAGGTATAAGACATACCCGGGAGAGCCAATGACTGTGTGGGAAGTTGTCAAAGTGTGTTTTGTAGGTTGTAGAGAAGATAATACCCGTGTTATCTAGAACAGCGCCACTCAAAATGCAGTTGATGAATGGGTCCTCGTCCACGAGCTGTGTTTTATTAGTCTACACAGAGATAAGTACAGATACTGAGAGTAAAGCGTGAAGAAGTGTAGCAATTGAACAGAACAGGTTTATGCCTGTTGATGTAATTTTGTAAACTGAACATGCATTTTATAGGCCCTTTAAAAAAATATAACTTTTCTAGTAGTTGATTTTAATCGGATGCTATAAAAAATATTGGTGGGTGATGAGCTGGAGATTAAAATAATAAAAAAGACACAAAAAAGTCTGGCCAATCACCACAAGTAGTTTGAGAAGCACTGGTCTAGGCCGGTGGAGAAAAGGTTCCTGAGGAAGGATAACTGATCAGAAAAGATCAGGGCCAGGAGGAGGAAATGGGACTTTCAGAGGAAGTCAAGGAGATCGCCCTTGTCAGTGAAGGTTTCTTGTTAGATGGCAAAGTACTGTGGCTCCCCCGGGGAGAGTTGGCCACATTCTAGCAGCTCCCAAGAGATCCTTCTAGCTCTATGCCAATCTCTCTGTGAGTAGTCCCGGTCCATTTCTAAATAGGAGTGGCAGTCTCAAGGTTGATTATTCCTCAATATATCACGTGCAAATATCACTTATCACTTGGCAGAGAAAACTCTATTATGTGCTTACAGTAAGCTAAAGCGATTTCTTTGTTGCAAGTTATCACTTCTTTGAAAAATAATACTCCCAGTGCTTTCCCTCCCTCACCCCTCCCTTCAAATCTTGGGTGAACTTATAAATACCATTTGATTTGATCTTATCTAGGAAATAGAGGACATTAGTCAAGTTCACAGAACGCCTGCCATATTTGTATTCTTTACGGGATGTCCACCACAGTGAGTTATAAAAATGATAATTTTCCTGGAAAGTATATAACCCCCATCTCCCAAGAGATTCTGAAGGTAAGATAATGTTTTTCAAAAGCAAAAATTTCCATCCCAATAAGGAAGATGCTTATAAAACCAGTATTTGAGGAACTTGGGACAAACGTCTGGAATACCAAGAAGGACAAACACATTCATGGAAACGGCAGATACGTATTAGTGATGTGATAATGTTTTCTTTAAGTGATTGAAGTGGCCACTTAGCTAAGCTGAATAGTACATTTTTTTCTGCTTCCTGGTGAGTGATGAGTGCATCAAGTTTTTGGCACATTTGAACCAGGTGAACTCTAGTTTGCAAAGTGCAGATAGTAATGCACAATGAAGGTGTATTCCAGTTGGCCTCTTCTGGTTGTTGTTCCTATCTTAAACAGTTTTTCTTTTCTTTTGTGTATGATGTGATGTCCTTGCCAGTATTTTTGTTTATTTTATGTAATAATTTGCCTATAAACAGTATTATTCTCCTAGAAAGTTGTTGAACTGTTGACTGTTCTAGTAAAAATGAGTCAGTGATTTAGATTGTGAACATGCAAGCATAGTAGTTCTCAACTCTGGTTGCTCTTTAGAATGGCCTGGAGGTAGAAGGTAGATGTATTTATGTATATATGTATGTACAAATGCATGTGTGTATTTATGTAAAAATAATTGTACCTAAGCTCTACACAATCTTTTTAAATAAAAAAAAAATTGTGTGGGGTGGGACACAGGCATAGATACTTTGAAGATGTGATTGCGGTGGTTATAATAGACATCTTGGGTTGAGAGGTATTGCCTGGGAGCAGGGTCACCTGGAAGGCTTGCTAACATCACAATCACTGCCCTTCCCTGGTGCTTCCCACCCTCAAGAGTTTCTCTCTCTCTCTTTTGTTTTTGTTAAATATATAGGGATGACACAGGTTAACAAAATTATAGAGGTTAAAAGTGTACACTGGTATGATACATTGTCTGCATATTGCATTGCGTTTCTACAACCCAAAGTCAACTTTTCCATCACTATGTATTTGACCTCCTTTATCCTTTACTACCCCAGAACCCCAATTCCCCCTGGTAACCACCATACTATTGAGTTTTTACTTGCTTTTCTTGTTTGTTCATTTGTTGCTTTCAGTTTTGTATCCCACATGTGAATGAAACCATGGTTCTTGACTTTTTCTGTCTGACTTTTTGCTTAGCATGATATTCTCAATATCCATCCATGTTGTCGTGATGGCAGTATTTCATCTTTTCTTATGGCTGAGTAGTGTTCCATTGTGTATGCGGACCACACCTTCATTCAGTCAGGCTGGGATTGGGGCCTGGATAAGGTGATGATAGTGGTGGTCCTGGGACTCCACTTTGAGAACCATGGTGTTAACAGATTGGAACAGACCCAGTATGATCTTACTCATTCAAGTTTCAATTAAAAGGCTGGGGAAGGATGAGACTGAGGTTGACTTTGAAGATGAAGTGGAGCTTGGACATAGGAAGGGACAAGGCATTTCAGCAGGAAACAAAGAGTTAAAAACCAGATGGGCAGAGACAGGGCTAATTTCTCCCCAAAGCCACAGATATATATATTTAATGATCAACAAGGTATGTTCCTGTAGACATGGTACCAGTCGGTGATGCTTTGGTTTAAAACTCTGTTTATACAATCAGTGTTCCTTCAACAAATGATGTCCTGAACAGAGAACGTGCTAAAAATGAGAGCTTTTCAATATTTTACTAGTTATTTACTCATCTGCCTGTGTATTTTATCTATTTTACTCTGTGCCAGGTGCTGATATATAGAACATTTAAAAGGGGGTGTCAACAAACATCCCTTGAAAAGGACCAGATTGTAAATATGTAAGACTTTGTGAGCCTCATGGAAAGTGAAGGATAGTATGTAGATATATAGCCACTCAATGAAATAATTTTAGCTCCCAGGCTGCACAGAAGCAGGGTGTAGGCCAGATTTGGCTATTGGCCAATGAGTGTCAATCCTGGTCTTGTGAGAGAGACAAGCATTAATCTAATGCACTTATAAATACATGACAAAAGTCCATTTTGTTAAGTAAAACAAAGAAAAATAATGGGTTCTTTGAGGGTTGGCCAGAGGCACTATTACAGTTGAGCGCCAGAGCTCAGAGAAGGCTGCCTTGTGTAGGAGCCTTTGCATTGAGACTTGAAGTTTAGGAAGCAAGAGGGTGAATACCGAGGAGCGGGAGGAGCAGAGCAAAGGGCTAAGTGTGAGTCGCAGGAACTGAGGGAAGGCCGCGGCAGTGGAGGGAAGCAGTCAGGGTGGGCGGTGTGAGGTGGGCTTGGAGAGAGGGCAGGTGCTGGACTTAGGGTGTTCAGAGCACAGAGATGTCACCACCACTCAGACTCTGAGTGGGCTGCACAGGTTGGAAACTGGCAGGCATTTTGTGCAGTTGAGAGAGAAAAAAGGCAACAGTGCAGTGAGGTGACACCACATTTATTTCACTACGACTTCAATGCTTAGTACCCAAAGAATATGCTGCCATTGTCCCCATTTAGAGAGGAGAAAATGGAGATATTGAGAAATGCAGTAAATTGCCCAAGATTATCCCATAGTGTGGAGTAGAGCTGGGGTTGAAACCTGTGTATTCTGATTCCATAACATCCTTTGGGGAGTTGGATAGGGGAGAAAAAATATCAAGAAACAAGGGTAATGCATAGGGGAAAGTATGACTCAGCCTTCTAGAAGATATACGTCCAATGTGGCAAGCATCTAGCACAGGGGTGGGGAACGTCAAGCCCTTGGGCCGTCCGTATATGGCCTGTGGAATCATTTGGTCTGGCTCTGCCAAGGCATTAGGGGTGAGTTAATTAAAAGTTTGACCAAATAGAGCAGGCTAATTTTTAAGTTGATAATTTTGTATGGTCTGCAAATGATGTTATAAATATTGAATGGGCCTTGGCAGAAAAAAAGATTCCTTGCAAGCATTTTTTTTTTTTCTTTATCTGTGGTGGATAATTAAGCATTTCTTTCTGAATTCCTATGAATTTCTGAACCTTTCTCCACACACAGCTCGGTTAGTCTGCAGATGACAAATGTTGCATTCAGCATAAATGAAATGTCTGAGCATTGTCATGAAGAAGTAAAAAGTTGAGCAGTTCCCGGTTGACAGTTAACAAGCTCAGGAAATGCCATTTGCACAGGGCTCGGCCTGGCAGGCATTTTCGCCTTCGCACATGCTTTCCCCTCTGTCCCTTCCTGTCGGACTCCTGGAAGACCGTTCTTTTTGGATCAGTGGTTGGCAAACTGCTTTCTGTAACGAACTGCGGACAGGGAATATGCTCAGCTTTGCAAACTGGCCTTTGTTGCAACTACTCACTTCTGTTGTAATAGTACAAAAGCAGTCACAGACAACAAGGAAATAAATGAGCCGGTCTGTGAGTTAATACAGTTTCATTTAAAAAACAAAATACACACACACACACACACACACACACACACACACACACACCAACAGGCGGCCGGCCAGACTTGGCCTATGGGCTGTAGTTCTCTGCCCCATGTTCTAGACCCAGTGTACGTGTTACAGGGTAGGACTATGATGGCATTGCTTTATGTAGTTTCCTCTGTTTTGTTTATATCTTGGTAATCTGTAATAATAAAAGAGTAATATGCTAATTAGACTGGGCAGCCAAACGACCTTCTGGATGCCCTTCTAGCTGACCTTCCAGATGAAGCCAGGTCTGTGAGGGCTGAGGCAGCCACTGAGGCTGCGAGGGCCAAGCTCCTTGCATGAATTTCACGCATTGGGCCTCTAGTGTTATATATTGGATTATCTTTGCAAATCTGTGTCTTTGCAAAGCTGCTTTCTCACCCTGTTGTGCTGTTATTTAAGGCAGATACTGCCTTTTGTATATAACCAAGGATGTATCTCATAAAGATTTGTTGGTCTGTTGAATGAGACCATGGAAAATTATATTTCCCCCAAATGGTCAGAACAATATTGTCAGTTCCATGTGTCCTTTTCAAAACTCGCCTCTTCTCAGCGAGAAGCAGGGTCTGTTTCCCCTCTTTTGGAACCGGGGTTGGACTTTGAGATGGACTCGGCCTCAGCAAATACAATGAGGCAGCATCATCTCACATGATATCTGAGACTAGGTAATAAAAGGTGGTGACAGATATGGGGCGTCTCTCTCTCTCTCTCTCTCTCTCTCTCTCTCTCTCTCTCTCTCTCTCTTTCTCTCTTTCTCTTCCCTCCATTCCTAGGATCAGGACACGTCCTGGATCCCAGCTCCTAGTCTTCATGCTGAGAGGAAGCCCAAACAATCCCAAATGGAGCATAACTCCATGGAGTATTCCACATGCAGAAAAACCGAGACACATCATTCCCCTCCCTTTCTGCCCCTCCCCCCATGTTGACAGCTCTGATCAAACAGATGCAAGCCAATGAGCCTTTACTGATCGCAGGGAGCCAAATCCAGCCAGCTGCCTATTTTTGTAAATAAAGTTTTATTTGGACATACATACATTTATTTATGCATTTTTTTTGTAAGTAAAATTTTATCGCTACATACATGCATTTATTTATATATTCTCAATTGCTGCTTCTACTGCACAACAGCAGAATTGAGTAGTTATAACAGAGATGGTATTTATGGCCCACAAAGCCAAAAATACTAACTGGCTCTTTACAGAAAAATGTTCCGCCTCCTGCCTCCCATTTGAGGCCCCAGACATGTGGGGCAAGGCAGCCGTCCCCGTTGTACCCTGATCTTCAGAATTCATGAGCATAATAAGTGGTTGTTTTACATAACTTGGTGCTTGAGAGTGATTTGTTATACAATCCAAGTGCCTGGAACACAGATAAATATTGATCTTGGAAAAATAAAAGCTTCTGTTTGTTAAAATATCAGAAGATCTAAAGCTACCCTCCCTCTTCCCTGTTCCTCTGTCCACTAGCACGCATCCTTTCACATCCAGGGCCGTGGCCACGTATATTGCTCCCTCCTGTTTTGGAATTCAGGTTATATTTTCCTTCCAGAAAGCAAATATTAGTGATCCCGATTACTCTTAAGAAACCAGGAGGTTTTGCTCATGTAGAAGAAGTTGAATTTTAACAACTATTTCCAGATCTTACAAACCATGAAGACTCTTTTCGCCGTTACTCTTTGCTACTTGATCACCATAAGCTTCTCCAGTGGGTGAGCAACCACCTTCAGCGGCATACACTAATAACTGTGGCTCTCAGCTCATACGGATGGAGGTGTCATTCAAATACCCAGCATCGTGTTCTCCATTTTTCTCCTTTTGCCATTCATCACCATGAAATTTATTTCACGAAAAGGATTAAAGGCCATAAAGAAAGATATATTATAGTGCTCCCTTTGAAATGTTTTCAGCATTATTAAAAATAGTGCAGTTTGAGGTGAAAGGTCAGCCAGTAATAATCAATTTCTTTAACACTGATGTGGTTTTTATTAAACATTTATCATTGGGGTGTCACTTCAGAAAGCCCTGGAAATTATTTCCCACTTTCTGTATATCGTTCTGCAGCTGTCAATTGCCCGGCAGCAACAAACATTGCATGGCAATTCTTTGGTGCTTTATAATATTTTATGGACTTCTTTTTCTGAAAATTTTTGTTCTAAAAATTTACACAGTGGATAGTTATAACATGCACGTGCTCACACAGTTTTCTGTAAGTTGTGGAGATTTAAGTTCTTTGACTCAGAGTTTAACAAAATATGGAGAAGTTTGATATTGTTTTCTAATTTTCTTCAGTTTATATTAGTTAGCTTAGAGAACTAGGGACTTCAGAAATGCTTCTGGGAAAGTTGTTTTGAACTTACCTTTCCTACATAATTTTATCTTGTATTTCTATAAGATGAGTGTGAAGGGTAGTGTGTGTGTGTGTGTGTGTGTGTGTGTGTGTGTGTGTGTGAGAGAGAGAGAGAGAGAGAGAGAGAGAGAGAGAGAGAGAGCGAGCAGTGACAACAGTTACAACGTAAGCACACATTTATTAGTATATTTAATGGAAAAGCTCAAATTTGACTTGTCCATTAGGGTTTTCATGAATACCATACAGTGACAATCTTCTGCTTCTTTCATTACCCCTGATATCTGGTTCCTGATTTGTTCTGTGGCTTTGAGTATAATGATTCTGTGAAATGGAATTTGTCTTTTGGGGACAGGATAGTATTGTGACCAACAAGGACTTGGGTTGCATACTTGTCAAGGTTCGAGTAACAAGTCCACTACTTTTTAGCTCCTACTCTTTGGTAAGTTCTTTCATCTTTCTAAGCCACAGTTTTCCTCACTCTCTATAAAATGGAAACTGTAAGATTTACCCCAAGGTTGTTGTAAAGATTATATGAGATCCAGTTATCTAAGCATCATGCTTTGATATAGTGAACCATGGTGAATTTTTCTACGGCTACCAAGGTATTATTTGTGGTGGAAAGGATTTGATCATTTCAAAGATAGCATTAAAAGAGTCTACTTTCTTGCGCCGAGGTATTCTTGCTTCTGGCACCAAGAAATTAAAAAAAAGTCTGCCTACTCAAAACTGTTTCCCTTATTTTGCACTAGGTTGTCTATAATCTGACAGCATTTTAGTGAGTCATTGCCTTAGAATACATTTCTGTAATAGGCATTAATTAAATCCACACATGTTACCCGGGGAGTAACCCACCTTTACTTCCAGGTACATAGACTTGAAGATGGGGTGAGCTTGCTGTTTCAAGGGACATATCAAGGTTACCTGATACGGGATGGGTAAATTTTTCTAGAGGAGGAGGGAGTGGTGAGGGGGGTATAAAACAGGAAGGATAGGTCTGGTTGGTGTAGTACCTGGGTATGTGTATGGTAGTGTATTGAGAATATGGAGGAAAAATATGCAGAGATATTTTAACTGCTTAAAAGTTTCTTAGAAAGCAGGGTGCCATGGGCAATGTTAGTGCTCTATTTGGATCTTGTGGGACTCCTATTTAATATTTTTGTTCATTCTTTCCCTGAATCATTTTGATCCTAACAACCAGCATCCAAGCTTATCTTTGAAGGTCTCCTCTCGGACTACCTGAGCTACTCTGGACTCACAAATGCACAGGAAGTGGCTGGGTGGCCCTCAGCCAAGGGCTCACAGGTACTCCGTGCTGAGGACTACTGTGTGGCATAGCTAATGCTTCAGAGCTCCCAGGCTTCTGAAAGATTTTGCATGTGATCTCACATTTGTTTGGCTCCTTCCCCTTCCCTGCTGCGCCTACCAGTATCCCCTGGAGACTTTCCTTAATAAATTACTTTTCCTTAATAAACTATCATCCCAGGATCTGCCTCTGGGGAACCTGATCAAACACAAGGTAAAAATAAATATACTTTCTGTTACTTAAATAGTTGGCACCAGTTGGGAACTTCAACTGTTTAAAGAGAGATAAGTGATAGAAGGATCTGTTGTTTTCCTTTACCCAGACCCCCTGTGGGGCTTGAAGGACATGGCTTGTAAGAAGATCTTGACACAATGAAGTAGTTGTATGTGTAATAAATGTATGGGAGCTTTTATGATGGGGCATACAGAAAGAGAGAAGAGTTCAGGAAAATGGAAGATGGGCCAAATACACAGAGGATCAAACAGAATTCCGGTTGGAGTGTTGTCCCATAGTCCTTCACATAGGGATGTCTCTTATTTAGTCCTGTTATTTGATGTAATGGAAAATTTTCCTTTTTCATAACCTCCCCCCCCAGCTTGTCTACTATACACAAAGCCTAGTGCTAGTGGAATTGGGGTGGGGGGGAGTAAAAGTAGGGGGTGGTATTCATTATGGAGAGTCTTGGAGCAAAAATACTGCAGTTAATTCAGGAATTTTCAGTTAGAGTTGATTAAGAGAAATCTACACATCACTCTCCAAATTCCCAGAGCATTCTGGGAAGTAGACAAGTGTCCTATTAGTCATTAGATGGAAATCTAACCAATTTTATTTCAATTGTAGAAGACCAGGTGAACCCAGCTGACATTGGGCTCTGCTTGCTTCTCTAATGGTCTATAGTTAGCTCTGCAGGAAGCAGATATTTCTCGTCCTTGAACCTCAAAGTGTTTCCTTCCACCTATGTTTCTCATTGGCACAACCTTAGAATAGTGCTAAAAATAAGGTGAAAACTCATTTATTGATAGCCTGTGTGGGGCAGAGGAGGAAGTTTGCCTGGAAACACCTCCTTACACATGAAAAGGAAAATGTGTGGATTTAATTACCATGATTAGAACCAATTAACTACCTGATTCTGCTCTTGAGAACAAAAGGCCATTTGCAGGGTTCTAACTCCACTTTCAAACCAAAGTAGAAAGGATAAAGTCCCAGAGGCAAACAGAGACTGTAATTAGAAGTGCTGGTGGAATCTATCGGAAAGAATGTCCCCAGAGGTCATGAAAACTCTTACATTGGGAATACCAATCACTTTGCATTTTACAGGATCTTCGTCTGGCCATTGGGCAATTTCTCCTCTCCCATCTACTTTATAAAGTTGTCATGAGAATTAAAGAATGGATGAGGCCCACTTCATAACTTCTCAAGAAGATAGTCAGAAGAGGGTTTCAGTGGTATTGCTGATCCTTATTAGCACAAAAACTTGTCATAAAACTTTCTTTATTTTATTCCTCTCAAAATCCTGTTCTCATTCAAGTCATAAATGAGCTTACTCCCCTTCTGGAGAAGATATATCTACATCTATATCCATATCCATATCTGTATCCATATTGATATACTTAATCATGTTGTATAGTCTACAAATTTCTTAAGACAGAGACCATAAATATCAAAGCATAGATCAATAATTGCTTAGGGCATATGCCTGAAATTTCTTCACTGAAGACTACTTTCTTTGGGTTATTTAAGAATCATCAGATAAAATATGAGTACCTTTTATCAGGACAAATGTAGCTCATATGTTATCCACCCAACTATTTACCAATGGGCAACATGACTAATAAATCATAACATTCCTTCCCGCTAAGTCCAAAGTGCTGCCTCAGAACCTTCCTCAACACTGGACATGACAAGATAATGGTCAGAGTTGATATTTGAATAGAAGACTGCTTGCAATTCTTACTCTAAAACTTTTCAATTGTTAGCACCAAAACATGAATGGTTTTTTAAATTCTTGTCAACAGGAAAGCTAGATAGGAGCATTTCACAGCAGGAAGGTGAAAGACAGTAAGACCATTTTTGACTTGAGATGGGTGAGAGTCGCAGAATGTTCCATGGTGAGATGATGCTCTTAGGGCAGAAGGGCTGTGTGAATGGAGAAGAGGAAGGCTGGGAAAACGGACTTTGCTACTTGTTGCTTTAGAACTGCGCTGTCCAATATGGTAGCCACTAGGCATATGTGGTTACCAAGCACTTGAAACGTGGCTCGTCTGAATTAGGATGTGCGTAAGTGTCAAATACACACTGGCATTTGAAGACATCAAATAAAAATCCTGTAAAGATAGCTTATTAATATTTTTTATATTGATTACATATTAAAATGGTAGTTTAGATGTATTGGGTTAAATTATGAAATACAGTGTTATGTCTAATTCATCTGTTTTTTGTTTCTTTAAAATGTGACCATTAGAAAAGCTTACATGAGGTTACATAGGTGCCATGCGTTGTATTCCCATTGGATGGCCCTGATCCTGCGTACGGATTTCTATCCGGGCCCAGAGATCTCTTAAGGGTTTTAGAAGAGTGGGCAATCTCTGAAAGTGTATGCACCGTGTTGTGTGCAGATGCATATGTATATTTTCCTGAAAGGATACCATTAGGTTTTTATGGGAGTTAGTGATACCAAACACGGTCACCACTGGTCTGGAGTCTTTCCTGGAAGGACAGGAGACCTTAGAGTGGAATTTAGAAGGCAAAATGCATGGCCTTCCCCCATTTCTAAAATTCACAGAGAAAAAGCCTGAGATTTGTTGTCATGGGGCTGAGACTATGATCTTGATGAAAGTCGTGGCGGGGTCCCTTTATCTTTTTATACCCGAGACCTGCCATGCATTGTTGGCATCCAAAAAGGTTTTGCCATTTCGTGCCTTTGAACGCATCACTGTAAAGGTCATTGTTTCCTGAATAGGTCCTAAGCATAGTTTTGAAGCAAAAAGGACACATTCCAAATTTTTTTTTTTGGAAAATGTCTTTGCCTCAAGTGGATTTTCCAGAATCTAAGGATTGAAACAACGACGTGAAAGCAGTTAAACTGTGAGAGGTAACCCAGGAAGCTTCAGTAGCAAGGTGGGGAAGTGAGGTGTGGATGGAAAGGAAGCCAGTTCAAGGAAGGTTAATGAGCAGGTCATTGGTGTGGGTCCTCTGAGACGTCACCTACATCACGTCTCAGATCTATCCCATGTAAAGGAAAAGGATGCTTTCAGCTCCTGAGGGTCATTGGTTGAAGGTGTTTCCTGAGCTCATAACTCAGATCGTCTGTTTCCCCCCCAGGTGAGGGCTGAGCGGCTTTCTGCAGCCAAGGAAAGCCCTCAGGCTTAAGAGTTATGGCCACATGCATTGAGAGGCTGTCCACAAGTTCGGGAAGAGTACGAATCAAGTGGACGTGGGCGATATGTCACCAACTTCCCTGAGTGGTACATGGGGGAGTGAGGTTGGGTGAAGTTGCTCTTTAGTTATAGCAGAGTGGACAGGGAGGACATGTTTATTATAGGATAATGATTCCAACTCAGAATGGCTTGCAAAACTGTGCACATAGGAGTTTTATGAAGATGGTTGTTTGCCTCCTGGGGATTAAAGAAAATTAATGCAATGTCTATACCATGGGTTTGTTTGTACAGACCCATCCAACCTAATGTTGTTTTTCAACAATTGTAATACAAATGCTCATAGGAAAATGCATCTTGGAGGGTTGTTGAAAAACCATTTGAAAAGCTGCAATTATTGTAAAACGATTTGGCATGAGTAAGTTTTGCCGGTGGAAATGAAGAGCCGTTTTGAGGCCAAGAGTTTGCTGTTTTTCCACAAACAAGCTTAATGGAAAAATAAAATGATTTCCTCTCCTTGGCCACCTTGAAATGTTTAGATGTTCTCTAAGAGCAGTAAGTGCAGATTCTGCCCATTAACGTAGAGAAAGGAGGTCCATTCCTCACACTGACAACTTCAAATGTTTAACATATTTTCTAAAGGACCGAAATACATATCAAACTGGAGGGGAAAAGAAAGATCACAGTGTTTTCTCTTCCAAAGTCTGTTCCCCATTAGAAAAGCATAATGATTAGGATGAACGTGGTTTCTCAGAGTTGTTTTCACTCTGCCCATCGGAAATGTGAAGGGAAGCACTCTTCGGCTTTCTTTCAAACCTAGAGAGAAACATAGCTGTCCTTTATCAAGCTGTTTCACTGATTTTCAGGCACATGCTGGTCCATCTTTCAAAGGCACAAACACGATACAGACGGACTTGCAGTCTTTGCCACAGACAGGCGGTTCCCACTTGCGACCTGACCTCCAGCACTGCCTTCGTAGGAGGCGATGGGGCAGGACAATAGAAAGAAAATCTGATTAGGTTTTTTTTTGTTTTGTTTTTTTTCAGATCAAGCAACTGATATTCCACCTCGTGTGTCATCTAGTTTCTAGCTGAAGCCTTTCTCGGCTGCCTTAGAGTCCCTGCTTTGATAATCTCCCCCTTATCTCACGAACTCAGCATGGAGAAGCTGCCCCAATGTCAAGAGCCCACTATGGGTCCCCACACCTCAGCCCAGCGACCGAATTCCTGCTGTCTATTGTAGGAACATCCTTTCTTGACCACCTTTTCTGTTACCCTTTGCTAGACTGTCCATTCACTAATCACAGCTGGAAGCTTCACCTGCCACACTCTCAGGATGTCACACCAATCCCATTAGCTACACTTCCTGTGGCTTCCATCACCAGAGTGGAAGATTTCAGATGCACGGCCCATGCTGGAAACAAACCCCTTCTCCAGTCCTGGGCTGTCGAGAATTGCCTGGTTTGTTGTCAGCTCAGCCCCATGGCAGTCAAACATGCTTCACGTTCTTCAGTTGTATCATGTTTTAATGGTTTCTCTGCAGGCCAACGTGACATCCATTCAGACTCCAAAAGAGCAGCATGTTCTCTTTGATGCTGGCATTGTCCATAATCAAAATGACTTGCTCTCCCTGAATTTCTACATCTGGAACCTTAACGAGCATTGAGTTTTAGAGGCAGTGACCATGTTATCCAGTATGGACAGAACTTAATTACTTTAAAACATCACTGTTAAAGGAATTTCAACACTCTGTTCTTGCTCAAAAGTTACCATTAACTAACGTAAGACAAACTATATCAGTTTCTTCTGACAAAATGTCCTACCTGTTCATGCGCAGAGGATGGTTCCGGGTGATCCTGAGATAATTGCATCAGAATCACTCGGGGGGAAGAGAGGAGGCATGCAATTCTTAAAAATCCACATTCTTGGGCTTCCGTGTAGACCCAGTGAACCAGAATATACAGAGACTGCAGAACCTACTTTGTAAAAAAGGCATTGCAGTGAATCTTAGAGAAATTAAAATTTGCAAAGCAATTCTGTTTTCATGGAGCACTGCTGTCTGGCCAAAAAAAAAAAATCCTGTCACCTGTTACATGCATGTTGGTTATAGGGACTATGCAGATATAGTAAGTACACTGTACATGGCACATTACAAAGAGATATGCTTAAAGGATGATTAAAGATCAGTCTAAACAGGAGCTATATTTGCTGCCATCTTCCAGAGTGGGTCGCTCTGCATGCCCGCAGGACAGGAGTACTCTGCATTAGAAGCTGTTGTTGTAGAGTTGTCACAATATCAAGTTTATCCTGGGATTGCCTTGTGTTCTGTTTTAGCAAAGCAACAGGGGCATTTTTGTTGAGGGGCTAGAGGAGAGATCCAGTCCTTTTAGGAAGGACTTCTGGGCATGCAAGAAACTGCTTAAGGACTCAGTTGGGATGGGGGCTCGGATGTGGCACCGGGGTTGCTGACAGAGAGGTTATATTTAAGTAAAGGAGAGGGACAGTACCCCCCCACCACTTCCTGCAACGCTGAGACTGTGTGCTGTCTTATGTGTAGCCCCTGCCTTTCCTGACCCGGGGACTGTGCTGCTCACAGTGGATGTGGTCAGAGAACCGGTGCCGAACCACAAGCGTTCCTGGCCCGTGACAAGTATGGAAGCTGAGAGTAAGTGTTTAGAAATGTCTAGACCATTGTTGGATGTTTCTGTGGCACCTAGTATTTCACAGAAGTTTTCATCTGTAGTGGATTGGAAATTAACGAGATAAAACCCACACCGCTCCTTCCCTCTGGACAGTTTAAGAAACACTGCCCAAGAATCTGGTTCCCCAGCTCCTTGCCTGCATTTCAGCTGCAAAAGGCTCACTGGTAGGCGTTGGTGTCCACCTTTCTTCCTTGAAGGTGCTACCTGCCTTGGCTTGTTAGAGGAGACTGGGACAGAGAACAGTGGGAAACTTGGGCAAGTCACCTTACCTCTCTGGTGCTTCTTTGTCATCCATAAACTGAGACAAAGGAAACAGACTCCACACAATGCTTTGAGTTCTCATTTTTCCCTCCATCAAGTTAAGGAATGAGTACCTCCTTTCCCTGCAGTTGCATCTCCCAGGGAAGTTAGGATTATAAGCAATGACACATATTCTGATCGTTCGAGTCCAGCAAGTGTGTGAAGACACTTAGTAGCCACATTTTGGTTGCATCATAGACTCAGTTCCCGGTGGCACGAAGGCAGATTTCTCCTCTTGCATTTCTCCCTGATTGCAACCTGCTTACCTGGCTACAGGGAAGAAAAGGCGGGATGGTAGAGCCATTGAAGGCACGAAATGCGAAATCTGACAGCACTGCGTTCAACCCCAGCTCAGCAACCTAGCAAATAATGATACAACTTCTCTGAGCCTCAGTCTCTTAATCTGTTCAGTGGGCACAATGATTCCTGTCTAATAGGGTTTCAGTGAGGATTTCAATGAGATGATTTTTGTAAAGCGCTTGAGAAGCCTTATAGGACATCTCCTCTCTGAATCCATAGTGGGTGGTCCGGTGTAGACCCATAGAAAGTGCTTAAGATCTGGGCTGAACTGAACTCCATCACCTGCCAGTCTTGGTTTGACTTGATGCAAGGGTTCCAGTGGAAGCCTTTTATTTAGTAATTCTCATAGAGGAGTAGAGAAGGGAGTCAGAGCAGGGAAGGGAGCTGACCAAGGCTGTTTTCTTCTACTCCACACTCATCACTGTGGCAACTGGAACCTAACCCCACTCAGGTCAGCTCGGGAGGGAGAGGGTGAAGGAGCTGGGGTATTTATTCATCATCTTCCATCTGGTGAGAGCTTCGGGGTGAAAATTAATTTCCTACCACCTCGGCCTGCACTGGTGGCCACAGGAAGCCCCCAGGCACAGGGTCACAGGGGATGGCAGGTGAAAGGCAGCTCACTGGTAAGTGCCACAGGATATGGGTGAGACACCCGTCTTCACCTCGTTTCTCCATAGAGTCCTGGAGACGTGCCATGCTCCACCGCGCCCCTCTTCTTCCCGTTGAGCATATCTGCCGTCCATTCATGGCGGACGCATGGCTGCCACCTTCCCTGTATCTGTCCAGGCGCTCTGGCTCACAGCAGTGCCTTCCTCGCAGCTCCTTGCTCACTCGTTGTTGTTACTGCAGAGCACCCCCTTTGGCACCCACACGGAGGTGTTTCAGTGCTTCGTGTGGGTGTCTCACCTTCCTGTGTGGGTGTCTCACCTTCCCCCTCCGGCGTGAACACCCGAGGGCAGGCTCCCGAACTGACTCATCCTCAGAGTTGGCCACAGTCCTCAGGGCAAATGAGGAGGCTGCAGGTATTGTGCTACTCAACTTCTACTTTTTAAACCATGTCTTCTGCTCTTACTTGACTAAACTGACTGGTTTGAAATGGTGTTGATTCCAAAGAATTTGTTTGTTTGTTAATCCTCACCCAAGTATATTTTCCCGCCATTGATTTTTAGAGAGTGGGAGGAAGAGAGGGAGGGAGGGAGGAAGGGAGGGAGGGAGGGAGGGAGGGAGGAAGGAAGGAAGGAAGGAAGGAAGGAAGAAAGGAAGGAAGGAAGGAAGGAAGAAAAAAAGGGAGGGATGGAGGGAGGGAGGGAGGGAGAGATGTGAGAGAGACATTGATTGGGTACCTCCCCCACATGCTTCTGCACACACTCTGGCTAGGGCCCAGGATGGAGCCTACACTCCAGGTACATGCTCTTGATCGGAAATCAAAGCCGTGATCCTTCAGTACATAGGCAGGTGCTCTACTCACTGACCAGGGCGATTCCAAAGTGTTTGTATGGTGACTAGTTATAAGAATAACTAGTTATAAGAATAACTAGTCATCATAGTGATAGTACCATTTACTATGAATCACTTATGTGCCTGGCACAGTGCACTTAATATACCCTCTCATGTAATCCTCCCAGCAAAAGTGTCATCATTTACAGATGAGGAGACAATCTAAATAATTAAATGTCTTTACTAAAATCATATAATTAGCAGAAGATTACCAATTTAAACTCAGGATTAACCCGGTATTCCAGACATTTAACCATTGTCTTTCAAGTATAAGAAACAGAAAGAAATACTGAAAATAACTAATTTATTGATTTATTCACCTATCTGTCCAGCACCTAAGGAATGACCCAATTCCATTGAGTGTATGTTGTCATAAGACTGGGCTTGCGCCGAAACCGGTTTGGCTCAGTGGTAGAGCATCGGTCTGCGGACTGAAAGGTCCCAGGTTCAATTTTGGTCAAGGGCATGTACCTTGGTTTCAGGCACATCCCCAGTAGGGGGTGTGCAAGAGGCAGTTAGTCGATGTTTCTCTCTCATCGACCTTTCTAGCTCTCTATCTCCCTTCCTCTCTGTAAAATATCAATAAAATATATTTTTTTTAAAATACTGGGCTTGCATAGACAAATGAAATAATTCTTGGGAGACAAAATATAGGAGTTGTCCTGGGGACCCCTCAGTGTCTAGGTCACCTTCTTCCTGTCTCTGTCTCTCAGTACCTCCAAATCCAGGGACACTGCATCTAGCTTGAGGGCCACAACAAAATTGCGTCTGTCATCACATATTCTCCAAGATGGTGTTGGCTTTTATAAGCACAGAACAATATACTGTTATAACATATACAAATATTCCCTTAGACATTTCCTCCCTTTGGTTCTCAGCTGGCCTCTCTCCCTATTACATTCTCTCCCCCCTCTCACCTAGAGAACCATCATTTGTCTGTGGGAGGCTGGAAGCCTTGCTCTGACTCATTATGTGTGTCCCAAATCTGTAGTCTCTGCCAGGGCCGTTCTCTTTCCCTGCATCACCTAAACCCCTAAAAGGCAAAGCTAGGAGGAGGTATTTGGTTGCTCTGCTTGTCTTCCTCTTCCTCTTGCTTGAAGCAAGGAGTCAAGCTAGTTTAATATGGATGAATGGGGAAGGGTTCCTGGGTATAAGATAATACAAAAACACACACTACCCTGGCCAGTGTTCCCCAGTGGTGAGAAACCTGCATTGTGGATTCCATCCCCAGCCCTGGTCAGGGTGTGGGAGGCAACCAATGGAAGTGTCTCTCTCATCTCTCTGTCTCTCTGTCTCTCTCTCTGTCTCTCTCTCTCTCTCTCTCTCTCTCTCTCTCTCTCTCTCTCTCTCTCTCTCTCATTTCCTTTCTTTCCCTTTCCCTTACCCTTTCCCTTTCCCTTTCTTTTTCTTTCCTTTCTCCCACTCTCAAAAAATAAATGGAAAAAATATCCTTGGGTGAGGATTCACAACAAAAAGATTTTAGAAAATTATATACCAGTTAATATTTCAGAATAGCCCATGATTTTATTTATATGTATGTGTGTGGACATGGGTATGTATTTCAATCTTTGTAATTTATTATCATTTATTGTTTTCCCCATGCTGACAGATCAGATTATTGGGCCTCCTTATACTGAGCTGAGAACAAAAGGCAAACATGATTCAACCGAGTCGGAAGCTGTTTGGTTTCAGGGTGTGGGGCCTGCTGAGCTGCTGTAGAGCCAGCTGCCTGCCCCCCAGGTCTCGTTTGTGCGCTAGCACCCCAGGCCCTGACCCCAGATGCTCTCTGAGGATGGAATGTGGATTCAATCTTATCTGAAATTTCATTAGGAGTCTGATTAGCCTGAGTCAGAAATTGCCTTCCAAATAGTGTATTGGAAAATATTAATGAATTGTTTAGAATTTTCTGAAAGAAAACATGATTTATTGATTGTCTTCTGAGTATTTTTTCTTGTTGGAATAAATAGAGAATTGTGGTGGCTTTGTTCAAATAACTGTAATTAAGATTTGCTTTGTTGCTTTGGTGACAGATGCCTTTTTACTAGATTTTTGAAGGAGAAAAAAAGTCCTGCCTTGGCAAACCCTCCAGTGAAGGAACCAGAGGAAGAAATCCCAGGGCGATTAAAAAAAAAAAAAAAAAAAAAGAAATGCATGGTTTGTTGATCCCTTTTTAGCCGTCAGTATGTGGTGAAATTCTGGTTTCAGATACTAAGCGAATGTTTTGTTCATATAAGTTAAGCATGTGAAGTGGGCATTTTTTCAGCCCATTAATCTGAATTATTGTCAGGAACAATTTAAACATGACTGACAGCTTAGGTTGAACCTCACTGTGTTGTTCTCCAGGAGTAATCAGAATGCCCACTCTGCACCCCCCCTCTCCCCACACACATAAGCCCCCCCCCCCGCCCCCTCCTCACACTCCATTACCTGGATTGCTTCAGCAAGGCCCCATGGGCATTTCTCCTGAGAGGATGGCCAGTCCTAGCTCGTACCACCCATGATAGGCTATCACGGGCATATATTTACACTGAGAAGTTGTCTCCACTCAGCGGTGATTAATGGCTGTTTTCAGAAGCATTGTCGTTTACCTGGTCAGGGCTACCTTAATTGAATGCTCACTGGAGTGTCAGCTTCAGTGTTCAGCATGGATGGAGGGTTTATTGTTTTATTCAGTGACCACATGTATCTCACGCTGGCAACAACTTGAATGATAATCTGCTTTGTAGACGAGAAAACTGAGGACCTGAGCACTCAAGTGAGCACACTATTCAGGGCCACACACTGATGAGAAACAGAGTTGGGAGCCCTGAGCCCTTAGACCCTCTGCCATTCTGTCCTGGTGTGATTATCCAAAGTAGGAAGACTGGTCCCCAAGCTCCTTGATGCCCTGCCTCTAACCCTCTCCCCTACTGACCTCGCAAAGCAAACTGATCTCCCCGCTGCAATTTGTGAAGTAACTGAGTTTGTGTACGTAGGGACTTACACTTAGGTATGTTTTGGCAAAGCAAGAGTACGTGGGATTGAGTCCATTTTGGCAAGATAATTTTCTAGTGGAAGAAGAGGAGTTTGGGACATGGCTGTTACTCTGGGTTATTAGTCCTAGAACCAATGATACCCCACCTCTTTTCTACCAGAAAGCTCATTTTATTTCCCTTCTCTCATTGGATATAGGCCCTTCAGGGACTCTGTCCTCTGTTCTAGCTTCCAGGGTAAAGCTTGTAAATAACTGATTAAGTAAGGGGAAGGTATAAAAATTCTGGGTAATGAAATATGAAAGTAGCTGAGTGGGGTTTTCTTACTCTTAAAAGGAATGTGCTAAATTATATGTGTGATAAATTACATGGAAATGCATCAAAATGAAAAAGTATTAATGGCTTGTGTCTATGTGTAACATAACTTTAAGCCCTACCTTAACATACCCCTAAATGAAATCCCACTATAAAGGGGGCTTTGTAATTAAATTGATATATTGTTACTAAAATGTATACAAGAAGGTTTGTTAGGTAGTAAAGAAATATTGGAAATAACTTTTGCTGGTGATTGGCATGTGTGGTTGACTAGAGAGATTACATAGGCTCCTTCACTATTGCATGAACAAGGTAAAGAACATAGCTAGTCTGGATGTCTAACCTTGTAATAGCACTCAGGGTCTAGGTCATGTTCATTCTGTATCCCATCCTCAATAATCATAGGACACTCTATTATCTGATTTGACTATTTGGTTGGTCATGTCTTCAAAATATTGTTGTATCTACCATGTTGGAGAAAAATATGTACATGAGGTTCTTATTTGGAACATCTGAAAACATAACATAGGGACATAAGAGTTTTTATAACTGATTTTGTGCCTGGTTGATGATATTGTTGAATTATATTAAAGTACTTGCACACATTTGAAATAACGTGAATATAAGTGAAAAACTTGGTATTCATTTGTCGAGCTCCCAAAAGGTTATGGATCTAATGCCCAACTGGCTTCAGGTAGCCCTATGGTCAAGGTTGAGTGTGAAAAATTTGTTCACAGGGGGAAGTGTTCCCCTGGGGATTAGATGTGATAAAGGCAGCAAGTATCAAAGGAGAAGAGGCAAGACTCTTGAATTTACTTTCTAGTCAACACTTTCAAGTTAGAAAAGCTTTCCTCACTCAAATTTGAATAATTTTATGCTCTACCTCCACCTCCCATTAAACATGGCTCAGTCCCATATAGAGCCATATCAACTCATTTATTATTCCCAAATGCATCTTGGGTGTTTTATTTTTCCTTCTTCCTTATATTTATTATGCTATTCTCCTTCCTAGAAATTCTTTAGATATCCATTCCTGACTAGCCCTATTCTAACCATTATGAAGATCGAGGTCATATGCTACCCTCTCTGGGCATCCTTCCTCTGAACTAGCATTTATTTTGCTTGTGACCTGCATTTTGTTTTGCTTAGATGTAACTGTTCCTCTTTTTTCCTGTGTTCCATATTGAGGATTCTCATCTTGTGCTCCTCAGGAGACTCTAACTTTTTTTGCAGAAAGGAATTCCCTCTTTGATTTGTTGTGTGACCATGAACTCTTAGATTGCTGCTTCTGTGTGGGGGTTATTCCATAATAGTTTATTGATTTTTATGTCATGCTTACACATTAATGTGCATTATTGGGCTGTTAATATCAGGTTATAAAAATCAGACTAGTACAAAGACATGAAGTTCTAAGTGGGAGGGTCTTAATTGTGATGCTTAGGAAGGAAATGTTTGAAGAGTATAGTTAGATATATAGTGATTTATTGGTGACAGCCATTCTGACTCATGTGAGGTGGTTTTAATTTGCATTTCTCTGATGAGTATAAATGTCGAGCATCTTTTCATGTCTGTTGGATATCTGTATGCCTTTTTGGAGAAATGTCTATTCAGGTCCTCTGCCAATTTTTTAATTGGATTGTTCTTTTGGTTTTAAGTTGTGTGAATTCCTTATATATCTTGGATATTAACCTTTTAACGGATGTATCATTTGAGTACATCTCCAATTCAGTAGATCTTTTCATTTTGTTGATGGTTTTCTTCAGCAAAGCTTTCTAGTTTGATGTAGTCCCATTTTTTTCTCTTTTGTTTCCCTTGCCTGAGGAGACAGACATATCCAAAACAATATTACTAAGAATGATGCAAAAAGTTTACTGTCTATATTTTCTTCTAGGAGTTTCATGTCTTACATTTAAGTCTTTAATTCACTTTGAATTTATTTTTGTATCTGATGTAAGAAAGGTGTCTTGTTTCATTTTTTTTTTTGGTCTGTCCAGTTTTCCCAACAACAGTTATTGAAGATACTGCCTTTACAACATTATATATCCTTGCCTCCTTTGTCATAATTAGTTGATTATGTAAATGAGGCTTTATTTCTGCTCTCTATTCTATTCCACTAATCTATATATCTATTTTTATGCCAGCAACATACTATTTTAATTAGCTTTGTAGTATAGTTTGATATCAGGGTGAATGATACCTCCAACTTTGTTCTTTTTGTTCCCCCCTCAAGATTGCTGTGGCAATTCAGGGTTTTTGTGGTTCTGTATAAATTTTAGGATTAGTTGTTCTTTTCTGAGAAGAATGCCATTGGTATTTTAATAGGGATTGCATTGAATCTGTATAGGTAGAAAGGGCATTTTAACAATATTAATCCTTCTAACCCAATGAACAAAGTATATTATTCCATTCATTGTATCTTTTTCAGAGTCTTAGAGTTTTCCCAGACAGGTCTTTCACCTCTTTGGTTACGTTTATTTCAGGTCAAGATTCAGTCGTGGAAGCTGGTGAAAATCTCGGCTGTTCAAGTCTCTATTTAACTCTGCCTAAAAGAAATAATTGAATTTTTGTTCAAACTAAAACTCATTGTTGAAAGTTCTGCAAGAGATGCTGGTCTAGCTCATTCTTTCGCTTTAGAATGGAATCACATTTACTGGAGGTTAGGCTTTCAGGTAAAATTTTATTAGACAATTACCCTTTAATGTTCTTTAGCAAGGTGCTCCGTTAGAGAACAATATGGGCAACATGCAGTCTGGGACAGCCCGCCTTCCCATAGTATTAGAAGGAATCCCACTTTCTGTAACTTACTGTCCGCTAATGGAGTCAGCTTGCATTTAAGGGCTATTTTTTCCCCTCGGAAATATAGGTTTTGTTAAATGCTAGGATTATGCTTCTACATCACACTCAATGCAACAAGCTGTTCATACTATGAGAGTTACTTGGGACCTGGGATTCACTGGAGAGCATTGGACTCCAGTTCCCTTTGGAGTAAGTGCTCATTGAGTGGAATGCTGGTGTCACATTTCTCTGTCTCTGTCTCCATCTCCATCTCATGTTTCTCTCTCCCAACCTCTCTAGTCCCCTAGCTTCTCTCTCTCTCCATCATAGCTTGTATAATTAAATAACTAAATTGGCAAAAGGAAGTGGGCAGAGGATACATCGCCATTGCATTTGCTTATTTTTTCACTAGAGGCCCAGTGCGCAGAATTCATGCATTGGTGGGGTCCGTTGGCCTGGCCTGCGGGGATCTGGCCAAAACCAGCTCTCTGACATCCCCCAAGGGACCCCACCAGTGCATGATCAGGGCTGGGAAGGAACCTCAGGAGGGCTCCAGGGTGTGTAGGGCTTGTCTCACCCAGTCCTGATCCTATCTGCTAGACACAGCAGCAAGCTAACCTACTGGTAGGAGTGTCTGCCCCCTGGTGGTCAGTGAGCATCGTAGTGACTGGTCAAAAGATAGGACACTTAGCACATTGGGCTTTTATTATATAGGATTGTCATACTTTTCTAATCACAGAGCGCCTTTTATCAAAGAATCTGCCTCTTATAGACTGAGGGTTAGATTTCTATTGCTGCCATAACACATTACTACAAATTTAGGGGCTTAAGAGAACACAAACTTCTTATCTTACAGTTATGTAGGTCAGAAGTCCAACAGGGGTCTCAAAGGGCTAAAATCAAAGTGTCATCAGGGCTGTGCTTCTTTCTGGGGGCTCCAGGGGAAAATCTCTTTCCTGCACATTCAGGTTTTTGGCAGCATTTGGTTCCTCAAGATTGTGGGACTGAAGTCCTTGATTCTTTGCTAACTATCAGTTGTGGGTTGATCCCAGCTTCTAGAGGCAGCCTGGATGTGTTGGCTCATGGCCCCCTTCCTTGGAGTCCCTATAATGCATCCATGTATCTATTCCTCCTGCTTCTCTAGCTGACTTCTCTGCCTTTGTCTTCTACTTTAAAGGTTCTATGTGATTACAGTGAGTTCAACTGAATAATCCAGGATAATCTTCCTAAAGTTAACTCCATCTACAAAGTCATGTAATGCAATGTATGTTCAGGTTCCAGAGGTTAGGACATGGGAATCTTTTTTTAAAAAAAATATATATTTTATTGATTTTCCACAGAAAGGAAGGGAGAGGGATAGAAAGCTAGAGATGAGAGAGAGACATCGACCAGCTGCCTCCTGCACACTCCTTACCGGGGATGTGCCCACAACCAATGTACATGCTCTTGACTGGAATCGAGCCTGGGACCTTTCAGTCTGCAGACCGATGCTCTATCCACTGAGCCAAACCGGTTTCGGCAGGACATGGGAATCTTGGGAGTAAGGTGGGGAGGGAGAGTAGGGGCATTATCCTACTCTATGGTGTACTGTAGGCCATCCAAAGAATCTGATCATTTCCCTTTCTCGTAAAATACAGGGAAGCTTTATATTGTTAGCTTCTCCAAAGATATATTTTTATGGTTAGTTATTTCCAGGAGATGGGGAGTAGGAGAGGTAGGGACTGGAAATGGCTCTGTATTTCTCAGTGACTGCAGTTATCAGAGATATTGAATACATGTGATGTTTTCCTGGCAGGTAAGTAGTCACGGTACAGTTCCATAGGAAGTATGGTTACTGTTGGTTAGCCGAAGGGTAAGAATGGAAATAGAGCCAGATGAAGAAGTGCTAAGGTTTATTTTGTTTTCAGGTGCGGATAGGGTACAGCAAACCAGTCTGATTTCCTTTATTTGTAGCTCAAAGAACTAAGCATTGAATAAAAAAATGCAGTCGGCCGTACTTCTGGAGCAATGAGCTTCCCAAAATTGTTCATTAAGATGTCATAGCTCCTTTGGTGGGCTGCTGTTTTGACATTTCTAAGCTCACAATTTGCCTTTTGTGTATTATACAGTGTCTCATCAAGGGACCAACAAAATCCTGTTACAATAAAGCTGATGTATTAGTGCCATCGCAAGTTCATTCCCTTGGTTATTCAGTCACTTTGTGTAAGTAATTAACTCCACTTCTCTCTCGATGGCAGGCTAGTTTCCAAAGCCCAAGATGGACAATGCTGGTTTCAAATGCAGTTCCTTGCTAACAAAGCAGATAAACATGAGATGCAGGGATAATGTCATTGGAAGAGGCAGAGAATTCAATCCAGGTGACATTTGGATGCTGGGGATTTGAGCTGGTTTAATTCTTTTCCAGTTTCTTAGGCAGACTTGTCTCTGCACCTGCAAACAAGCTTTGAAATATGACACCCTGCTCAGGGTCCTGTGCCCCCTGAGAGCACAGAGGAGTCTCCATTTAATATGGGCTTCCAGGAAGAGATGGTGGTAGAATGGAGACGCTTTTTCTTTGCATCTCAGGAACCCACATCTTTGAAATGAATGTGAAATTTTTAAGACATAATTTTGGTCATGTCTCTCTTCTGACCAAAACTCTGCAATTATTTTTGTAACACTCAAAAACTATTTGGACCTCTAATGCCTTAAGCCAATGCTACTTGAAGTGCGTTCAGTGCCAGTCCACAAACTCTTACTCTTATCTACCTATCCCAGAATAAAATCATCAGTGTCACTAGATACTGTTTAATTAAGCTGATATATAAATATATACTTATAGTAGAAACACATTTTCAACAAAGAAGGTGATGAATTGACACACACACACACAAATATGGACACACATATATATGTGTATGTGTGTGTATATCAATTGATATATATATATATATATACACATACATATATATATATATATATATATATATATATACATACATACATACATCTATCTATGTATACACAAATATATGTGGTGTCTCCCCAAAATGTATATGAATTTTGAATGATTATAAAGTCATTGTTTATGAACATATAGTTCATTTTCAAAACTTAAAAGACTCTACATAAATGAATAGTTTTTTGTGTTTTCAGACTGATGACCCTTCTGGTCCAGACACTGCTAATAATGCAAAATAATGGAATCACAAACATCAAGAATCATTTTGTTTACTATTTGTGTGCCCTCAATTTGTTGATTGTTGCCAGTGTTGTATTGTAAACTTTATCCTTTATGTAACCCTATATAAAAGTCTAGTGGCACTTTAGGATAAGTTTTCTTTGTTCAAAGCTAAGTCTGGCTTCAGTTAAACCTGAAAAGGAGTGAAAATTAAGTCAGTTGTCAGCTGTTAAAACATGTATACATTTTTAAGATTATATATACATATATATGCAAATATATGTATATATATGCGAGTGTGTATATATGCAAATATATAGGCAAATATATATAGGCAAATATACACACACACACACACACACACACACACACACACACATATATATGCAAATATATATATGTGTGTGTGTAGGTACATGTATGCACATGTATTTTTTATTTGCCTCCCTTTTATTTAAAAGTCACTTAAAAAATCATCTATTCAGCCGAAACCGGTTTGGCTCAGTGGTAGAGCATTGGTCTGTGGACTGAAAGGTCCCGGGTTCGATTCTGGTCAAGGGCATGTACATTGGTTGTGGGCACATCCCAGGTAGGGGGTGTGCAAGAGGCAGCTGGTTGGTGTTTCTCTCTCATCAACATTTCTAGCTCTCTATCTTTCTCCCTTCCTCTCTGTAAAAATATCAATAAAATAAATATTTTAAAAAAATCATCTATTCAGTGAGGTTTCTCTGGCTTTGTAGCTAAATTGTTAGCATCATCGTCCTATCTAGCATTTGCTATTCTTCTTCCTTATTTTTGTCCTCCTTGGCACTAATCATAAATTACTTTTTAATACATTTTACATATTTTTGTTTTTGTTGTATATTTTCTTGCTCTAGAGGTAAGCTCCACAAAGGCAGACATGAATATCTGTTTTGTTTAATTCTGCATTCTAGCTTCTAGAAATATCCCTCGTACATAGTAAGGATTCAGTAACTATTTCCAGACCGAAAGATTGAAGGAATGATTGGAGGAATTAAGGGATTAATGAATAAATAAATATAAATAAGTAAATGGATGAATGAATAAAAATACACATATTTGTAAAAGTCAATAAATGAATGTGTAGGTGGGTGTATGAGTGAATGAAGATATGACATTATGAAACCTAATGTTATCTGTTTGTATAAACCTGAAGATGGAACATCTAATCTCTGGTTTCAGCTAAATCAGCTAAAACTCTCACCCCACTACTAGAGCAGTGAAGTGAGTTTTTGCAGATTAATCACCATACATGTGAGTTGCTGTCTCCTCTTCTGCTATGGAGCACATTTCTATTACTTTTAAGAGAATAATCTATGATATGAATGATGACAATTCAAGTGTGTAGTTTTAGAGACTGGCTGCTACCCATAAGATTGATGTATTGTGAGTGAACACAATCAAAAGGACTTACATTAACTAGCCCTGATGTGGCTAGTTGGAGCTTCCTCAGGCAGGCTTCTGTATCCCTTTGACACGTCCCATGCCTTAACCTTGGTGATAAAACAAGAGTTTTGTGCTTCCCTGCCCTAGCCCTGCAATTAAGTGTTTCTTTGCATAATTTCATCTAGTGGAGAAATATTCTGAAATGAAGACATGAGTTCCAGGTGGCATTGCTATTGGTCTGTCATCGCTTCTACGTGCTTTCTGTAGAAAGGACTAGGAAATATATACGTATGTGTGTGGTTATCCATTTATAATCATACACATATACTTATACATATCAATCTACTTATCTGTCTATATTAAATGTACAAGTTAATCCCATTTTTTCAAAGTCCAACCCAATGTCACAGTGTACATACATGTACTCATTTGTTCAAGTTTAGAAGATAGCAAAAGAAGATTCAGGATTGCTGAATACCATATCACTATGAAAAGAAAACCTCTTGACTTGAGTTTAATATTTGTTTGTAGTTCCTTACCTACGATAAAATGTATATACTGGGACATTGCAAATGTTTAGTATCCAATTCAATGCATTTTGACAAAAGTGAGGTTTTATTTATTTTATTATTTTTAAATTAAGTAAATGTTTCTTTCTTTTTAAAAAATATGTTGTATTGATTTTTTTTAAAGAGAGGAAGAGAGGGGGATAGAGAACCAGAAACATCTATGAGAGAGAAACATCCATCAGCTGCCTCCTGCACACCCCCCATTGGGGATGCGCCCGCAACCAAGGTACATGCCCTTGGCCGGAATCGAATCCGGGACCTTTCAGTCCGCAGACCTACGCTCTACCACTGAGCCAAACAGACCTCGGCAATGTACATGCTCTTGACTGGAATCGAACCTGGGACCTTTCAGTCCGCAGGCTGGTGCCCTATCCACTGAGCCAAACCGGTTTTGGCCAAGTGAGATTTTTAAAAAACTCCTAACATGTAACTGGGGTTCACTAGCTATGCATTACCTTACATGGCTCCTTAAGTTTTAACTTCCGATCATGAACTTGGTGAAAGATATTGCAGGTTTTAGGTTTTTCTCAGTTTCTGGTGTTCCAGATAAAGTTGCTGATGAAGTGAGTTCAGACCACTGACTTAGTAGCTGTTCTCCCTAAGTATTCCCCCCTCCCTAATCAATAGATATTCTTTTAAGAGGTATTTGAGAAGATTTTTAGTTTTTTAAATTAATCTTACCATTAATCAAATGACCTCTTTGACACCATGCTCTCAGGAGTTCGAGGAGGAGGAGAGAAGCTGAAATGCCCACTCTGTTTCCACACCATCATTTACCACTTTTGAGAAAATAGTCTTCATATTTCCGTTGAAGGCTTCAGGAATTCTAAAAATATTGCTCTCAAATATTGCTACAAAGTCATTTCAGCTCCCAAGGCTTGAGTTACTCTCTTCTGTCTCATTGAGGAAGGAAAAAAAATCACCTGAGACTAATGATTCTTCTACATTAACAGTGCCAGTGGACACCTGTGATCCACAGGATGTGCTTGGTGTCTTACTGAGAGTCTTTTGTAAGAGAGTTAACTTAGGGACTATCTTGGTTTGTAGGAACTTGCATGGGAGGAAAGCAGCATAAGTTGCTTGGGTATAGGGACAGGGGTTTTGTTGTAAGATCAACTGTGAAGCCTGCCCTTGAATCTGACCTCTGTCACGCTGCATACAGGGCATATGGTGATGACTGAGCAGGTGCATTCTAATTTTAGCCAAGAGTAGTTGCATTATTTATAAAGTTAGCCAGGACTAGTTGCAATATTTATAAAGTTTTTGATGCTCTTTAGAGGGTAAAATTTATTGTTATGTGATAGTAAAGTGTTATTTTGACATTTTTTGCCCCCAAGATTGAATAATTTAAGAGTGGACTCATTTCAGGACCGGTCCAAGTAACCAAATAGTATTGGTAGATTATAGTGGTTATTCAAAGGGGTAAATGGAACGTGGCCATATTTGTGCTTTGTTCTCAATTAGATTTTTGGTTTCTCCACAACATATGCGATTTTACACAAGTGTCAATTGTTTTGTGTCTGGTTGTTTTATTTTTTAAAATAAACATTAGTGTTTAGGACAATTACAAATTTAGTTATAGAAAAATTGTGAAGATGGTACAGAGTTCCCATAAACTCCTCACCCAGTTTCCCCTAGTATTAGTACTTTACATTAATAAGGTGTGATTGTTATCATTCATGGATAAAATTGATCATTTCTCCAGCTGTGTGCTCCTTCATACCACTTCTATCCTCTTTTCTGTTTACCATCAAGTGTTTCTCTTATCTTTAAATTCCTGTTTCAGGAACTCTGCCTCAATTCTCTTCATCCTGCAAATAAAAGACTATTGGAAAGTCTATTTCTATCTTCTTTCAGAATTAATATAATCAAAGTAAGATGACAAATATAAGAAGAACCTGAGCTTTGTATGACATTCATTCTAGAAGCATGGAGTTGAGAAATCATAAAATAATGGAAATCAGGAGCTCTTTAACCCAGCCCTCACATGATAAGAGATGCCTGTTGCAAAGACTGCTTTTTATCTTTCCCAGTCAAATGTCTCCAGTGATGAGAAACTCAGTACTCCATGTATCTTTCTTGGATATCTCTGGCTATTCTAGAGTCCTATTTATATCGAGCTGAAATATGTCTCATTATTAATAAGGAAAAGCTAGGCCATTTTTTGTAATTAGCAATCCTTAAATCCCTTTGGTTTAACACGGGAAAGTTCCTTTCTTGCTTATTCAAAAGTCGCATACCTGGGTGATTTGCTAGGACAGCCTTTCTTCATGTAGTGACTCAGGAATTGATTCTCTCTCTATTCCTTCACAAATGCCTTGACAGGGGAGGGAAGAGCTGAAGGTTCTTAAATGCTTCAACCCAGAAGTGAGGCAGGTGTCATCTACTCCCAGAACTATTCGCATCCTTCCACTTAATTGCAAGGCAGCTGGGAAACTGGGGAAGCACTGGGATGGTGAGAGAGCAGTCACTATTTCCACCACAGTTTGAGTTTCTGATTCTCTTTGTTCCTTTTAACCACTTAGCACAGTCAGTCACTCTTCCCCATGGAGGTAACTTAAATTCCCACGCAGTCATTGCACCGGGTTCAAAGTCCAGGAGCTAGGGTGACGTGGCAAGGTATTCTCCTTGTCTTGTCCAACCATGGACACATATTAATAAGAACTAAAAACAAGCGTGCCCTTTTGCAGACTGGAAATCGTACTCATTACTTTCCTGCCTACCGTATTTTTCGGACCATAAGACGCACCTTTTCTTCACCAGATAGTGGGAGGAAAAGTGCCTGCGTCTTATGGTCCGAATAGAAGTAGTGCCTGCGTCTTATGGTCTGAGTTGCAGAGCGGCAGCGGGTCCCCCAGGACCTTCCGTGTCCCTGGGGACTGCATATTTGGTGAAGAAAAAGTGCGTCTTATGATCCGAAAAATACGGTATATGGAGTGGTGGGGGGCCCAAGGTTGTTTTAATTCGTAAAAAGTCTTAAGTTTAGTTTAGACCAGCTATATTATACCAGTTTGGTTACTATAACTTTCTTAAAACCTTTTAAGGCTTTTGTCTCTCTGCTCCACTCATTTAAATATGGCAGTCACCACACCTACCTTCCTTTTTAATAATTTTTCATTGAATTCTTACTCCAAAGTTTCATTTTCTTAATAAGGTTTTTTTTTTTTTTTTTTTTTTTTTTTTTTTTTTTTTTTTTTTTTTTTGAGGATGTCAGACTCCAGGTGCGGAGTTATTCTTCTTGGTATCCCTAGAGGATGCCTCAGAAGAGGTCTACTTCATTGATTGTCTGGCACGACGGAGTCAGTGCTAAACGTAGTTCACTTTTCATGTGATTTACTCTCTATGAATGACACCACGGGTGTTCAAACACCCTTCTACCCTAGACACAAGATAATGCCATGTTTCATTTATATTTGTGTGATGCTAAGTAGTACAAAGTCCAGATCTCTGAGTCTAGAGAGTAGTAGACATCCCCCATGTCCCATACCATTGAAGAGGTCTTTGTAACTTTTTAGGGGCAAGATGAACTATGAGGATAGCACGGTGGAGAAGAGAATATAAATGAAAAGTTTCCCAGAACTCTCTGAGGGATAAAAGAGAGTTTTCTGATATAATTTGAAAATCAGAGAACTTAGGCTTAGCCATGAACCAAAGACAGGATTAAAGTGGGAAGAATAAGATAAGGGTTTTAAAGATGAGAGTTACCCTAGCTGGGTGGCTCTGTTGGTTGGAGCGTCATTCCAGACTCCAAAAGATTGTGGGTTTGATCCCATCTGGATTTGTATGAGAGGGAACCAACCATCCATTGTTTCTTTCTCTCTCTGTAAAACCAATAAAAAACATATCCTCAGGCGAGGATTTTAGAAAAAAACAATTTAAAGGCAGAGTTGTGAGAAGCTGCTGATCAGAAGTCTGGGTTGTTAGGGAAACAAGACCATTAATTTATTTCATTCATTTTCTGATTGGTGGGACAACTGGATTTTCAGGAGTCTGCTTACTCAGCACCCAGAAAATGGTGATATGAGAGAAGAACAATGGGTAGATTCGGTGGATTAATGGTCAGCAGGTGGAGTTGTGGGATGTAGCCACGAGTTAGAGTTGTCAGACGTGGTCAGCAAAGACCAACCTCTCAGGTTCCCTTGGAGTCTGGGAAATAAACTAATAAAACAAGTGGTGAACAGATCATGCAAAGAATGTAGTTGGTCCCATAGTCAGAGTCAGAGATTAAACTGCAATATGGCCCAGTCATTTCAGTGAGGTCAGAGACCAAGTTGTAGAAGGGTCCAGATACTCAGTCACAAAATTATGATATTAGAGTCCCTGAGAGGATGGATTTGAGAGGCATATAAAAGGTATGATCAAGAGTATGGAACTGAGCTCTCGGTCGATTTGGCTCAGTGGGTAGAGTGTCAGCTTGTGGATGGAATGGTCCCAGGTTTGATTCTCCAGCTGGAGCCCTGGTTAGGGCTCATGCAGGAGGCAACCAATCGATGTGTTTCTCTCATTGTTGTTATTTCCCTTTGTCTTTCCCTCTCTCTTCCATTCTCTATTTAAAAAGCAATGAAAAAATATCCTCTGGTGAGGACTAAAATTTAAAAAAGTATGTAATTGATCTGTGTTATGATAGTATGAATTAAAAGGGAAATTCATGGAGTTTCCATGTGAAGATGGCATATGGAATACACACACACACACACACACACACACATGTGCGCACGCGCGTGTAATTTCATTCTCTCCAAAAATACACTAAAAACTATCATAAAGATATTTTAAAAATAGATTTAAATCCATAATATTTTGGGAACTGAAGAGTAGATAGACAAAAGAAGTAATTGGCTAAATGGGTGGGAGACTGTAAGATTCTGAGACCATAAAGATAGAATCAAGAATACTCTGATGTGCACAACAGAATCCCTATAGAATGAAATTGCAATATCCCTCCATCCGAAGTTTTGGGAAGGGGAAATTTGGGGGGGGGGATGATGAGAGAGAACTACATTCTCATCTACCAAAGAGGAGATCAAGAGATGGTACCCAAAACACACAAACTTAAAATTAGCAAATTTATATAGAACGGAAAGATCTTTAAATTTCAGAACTAATTAAGAGAACCTAGTCATTGCATGTGGGGAGGGGTGTCTTATACATTTTTTAATTCTTGCAAAACTGCGCAAGCAATACCTTGAGTAATTACTTAAGTTAAAAAGGAGTTTTTATGATTTGAGTCTTTCATAGAGAATAAGAATATTTAGAAGTAGAAGGCATCCAGGAGAATAACGGAGGCCAAATTTGTCCTTTGACAAATGGCAGGATTGAGGCATGATGTAATTGAGCCTAATCTTGCAGCTCTGCACACACAGTCTCTGTCAGGAATGTGTTCATTTGCATGTCGAAATTAGCTTCTACTCCAAACAAGCCTCAGCCAGCCTATGGGAAGGCCAGGATGTGGTCATGGCAACCCAACGCCACTGCAGTGATGACTTCTCGGCATTGTGACAAAATGGTAGATTAAACATATTAAAAACCAGGCAGGCAGCGTCGCCTCAGTGATTAGCCATGGCAACTGTCAGGAATGAGACCGAAATCTGGTTGCAGGGAAGGAGAAATATTTATGTATTTCAATGAGAGGGAAAGCGGAGCTCACCGTGCATGGGCTGAAGTGAAAGCATACTAATGGGAGTGACAGTAATGAGATTATATGTATTATAAGCACTGACAATTATGCGCTCATTATGAAAATACACAAAGGGAATGAACACAATTATGTAGCAGACACTACGGGACAATGAACTTATTATACCATTTGCACTGTAGTCTATAAAAGTTTGCAGCTAGATTTTATGCTTTATGAGAGCAAAATTAAGCTTTCCCCCTCCTACACATCCATAAAATGTCGGAAAACTAAAATGTGAAGAAATTAGACTAGACATGGCCTTACTCATCAGTTCTGCAGTTTTTCCCTTGTGCTCCCTGGGAATTTCAAGCGAGGCGTGAAGGGAAAAGTGACGGGCATTCTAGGCCCCTTTAGTCTTCTTCAGCCCCAGCAAGGCGTTCTTATTCTGCTTGGCAAGTTGCTTGTCCCTACGATGTTTTATATAACAACACACTTCCACTGAAACAAGAAGGTTGGAACTCAGAAGTCATTTCGGCTTGCTTGCTTTTGAGATGAGGAGGCTGGGGCCCTAAGGATATAAACTGTGCCACGCCAGCACAGCCGAGGGTTCGGGGAGCCTGAGCCTGGGCGAGGAAGGATGGAGGCAAAGTTGAGACTTTATTTATAGTCAGGCGCAAACAAGGCAATCTACAATGTTGTTGTAAGTTTCACTTGTTTCGGCAGCACTTGCTGCCCCTCCCACAGCTCACTAGCTACCCAGGGAAGATGGAGGGAGCAGTTACAAGATCAAGCTTAATTATGCTTAGAGGACTGTGCTCTCCAAGCTGGGACCTGTTTGTGACTTTGCCAGCAGGTCAGTTCGAGGCTTAACCCTATAACCGCTCCCTACCATAAGCGGCCTGCCTAAGATGAGACTGAGCTAGAATGAGAACACATTCCCCCACACCGTGGTCCTTCCATGGCGCTCTGTTCCCTAGGGGTTGTGGCCAGAGCAGCTTGCCCTTGATGACCAGGCCTGGGAGGACTTCCTGGCGCACCTCCCAGCACTGCAGAAGCTGCCTGTGTGGATCCATCCCCAAACCCTAGACCAGCACCGCTGACCTCCCACAGATGGTGCCTGGATGGGCTACGAAGGGCCATACATACCCACGTTCATTTTGTTTGAGATAATTCGCTTCATATATAGGCGCCTGCAGTACAAACCCAAAGCACCAGAGCACTTACATTATGTGCTAGATACTGTGCAAGTGCTTTCTGTACAGTACTTATGGGTAATGCATGTAGAACTAGAAAATTTTAACCCTTTATTTGAAATTGTGACCACCGGTCTACAGATTGTTTCCATTCAGTTCATGCATGATATGGCTTACCATACAATAGGAATTAGAAAAACACACAACACAACTACACGTAGGGCCATTTCCTCCCTGCAAACTGGAGTGGGTTTGGTTTTTGGAAGAGGCGGTAACTTAGGAGCACAGAAATGGTGGATAACCAACTCCTTTTGATTCAGTAATGATTTGCATCCCGGTCACATGCTGTCTGTCCCAGTAGAGTCAATCTCTCTGCCTTGATGTGGGGCCCCGGGGGTGAGACCCCCTGGGCTTCTGTGCCAGTGGGCTTCCCATGGAGCACCAGCACAAATGTGGAGGCAGGGGAGACAGCACATCTGTATCAGTAGCTACCGCCTCCCAAGACTATAGTACCCCTGAGGGGACAGTCTCTGTGGTGGCATCTCTCTCTGGGTTTTCAGACATGACTTCCTCCCTGTGCTGTCACCCGTGGCTCTGCGATCTCAGCACAGGGAGCTTCTCTCGTCCTGGGCTCCTCATCGTCCCAAGCCTGTCCTCACCGCTCCAGGTTATCTCATCCTTCAGGTCTTTCCATGCGAGCCATCGGGATGGATGTTTTTCCTGAAGGCACTGACAGATGCAACATAGGAGGTTAAGGTAATGAGAGCCGTTTTCTTGCGTGGCTCAATACCGACTTTGATTGACAATGGTTAGTGTAAAATCCCAAAATGTGGAGGACCATAGCAACCCCATTGGCTTCCTGGAATGACCATTTAAAGAACAGGCCTCTCTGGATATTTTAGATCTAAAAATTACGGTTCATCTGTTAAAGCTTTAAAAAAATTATTTTTGGCACGATTCTTCACATACAGTAAGCAAGCTTAAGGAACATCGGGAGGTTTCATAGGATTTTTTTGACTCAGAAAATGCCTTTCTATGTCTGAGCACAGAATGACTTGCCACTCCTTGTAACGGAACCCTATCAGACGAGGGCGGAGGGCTGGGACTCCTTGCTGTCTGGCTTCAGCCCAGCCTGTGCTCCATCTACTTGGTTCTCTTTTTAAAGTCAGGGATGGGAGTCACGGCTCTGTCTCTCTCAGCCCTACAGTGTCTGCAGTACTGCACTTTGAACGCGAGTATGCTCATATTCACATACGTGCATGCTATGTTTTGACTTCGCTTTATATTCACAAACTGGTTTCTGGGTCGAGGCCAGAAGTTCCTCAAGGAAGAAAAGGAGACGCTGAGCAGCGCGGGCAGCCGAGGATCACACGCGAGGAATTCTCCTGGAGGACAGTGGCAGGGCTAATGGCGTAAACGCACACTCCCTCGTTTTGCAGGTCTGCGGGGCAGCGTTTAAATCACAGAGCAGTCAGGGCCTCTGGCAGCTGCCGATGAGATACCCAAACTGGTTCCCCCGAAGCCCACGGCTTGAGTTCCGTGGGGCCCAGCGTGGAAGGCCATCTGTTCCCTTCCTGGCCCACCTCCTCCCCTCCAGGCCCTGGCCGCCCTCCCCGCCCGCTCTGCAGTCATTTCCCAGGCAGGGCTGGAGGGAGCTACAGACTAAATTGCTTTCTCCTCGAGCATCTTCGTACGTGTCATCAGAGATCAGATTCGAAGCAGGTTCCATGCTCTGCAGTGCTGATCCAAATCAATTCAAAATATCTGTTACGTGGGACCTGATTGAAGTATATTTGCTTTACCGCGTCCCCTAATGGTCCTGTCCCCCAGGCCTAAGGCAGGGTTACCGGGGAGCTGATGCATCAGAATTGCCTTCCTCGCTCCATTGGTCCCTGGGCTCTGCTTCCAGGTTGGTCTCCACAAATGCTGGACCCTGATTAGCGGAAGGGACGTGGGATGCACTCGGAACTCTTCCTCCAAGCTTTGCTTTCAAATTACATAAACCAGGAGGGTTCCCTCACATCCTCCCCCGGTTCTGCCACACAGTAAGGGAAAACAATCCCTGAGGGATTTCTGCTCACCACCACAAAGCTACAGATTTTGGTTGCCTGTGCTGGTCACCTTAATTTCCTCTTTGTGTATTGCTGCATTTTGTTTTGCTACAGTTCCTTAAACACTGCTATTTTCCCTTTATAGAACAGTAAGCTGTTAGGCTCTCTCTCAAATCCACAGGGTGTCTCTCTTTCTCTGGAAGAATGAAAAAGGTTTACCTAAACCTTGTTCTTTTCCCTTTATTCTGTGTCCACACAAACACTGTTTTTTAAATGTGATCTAAAGAATAAACGTCTTTTCAGGTGCTAGGGAGCCATGTGGAATCTTCTGTAATTATGGTCAGGCTGAGACAGAGTCTTGGCTTCCTCAGGTGGTGGGACACGGCAGTGATGGTGCCCGGGGCTCCAGGAGCTGCCGTTCTAAGACCAGGAAAAGGACGGTGACTGCATCCGAGAACCTGGGTCTCTCCTGTCATCCAGGGGTTCAGGGGTCTCTTCTCTAAGTGAGTTCACAGGGAGCTTTTGGCACTTCCCTGGTCCCTCCACACCGTTTTGTTTTTGGGAAAAGCAGAATCAAGCAATGGTTCTGTGGCCTCTGCTTTCCTGGGCACCAGGCAGGCTTGTTTCTAGCAGGACCCAGTCCTGAGCAGTAATTCCCACCACCTGGAGAAGCGGAGGGAGAAAGGCACAGTGACAGCCGAGGGCAGTAGACAGCCCACCACAGTGCTTCCCAACTCGAGGCACATTGCCTAACAGGGGGGCAGTTTGATGTTTAAGGAGACAATTCAAGAATGAGTTATTAACAGTGAATGTTTTGCATTTTTATGGCTCTAGGGGGTCTCATATACAGTATATAAATATATATTGTGACATATTTATGCATTTCAGTTCTTTTTTATATGTTTTGAAACTTTATTTGCTATTTTTTTCATATCATTTCATATCATTTTTAAAAACAATTTCTTAGTGATTTCTTCCTCAGTACTTCAATGGTCCTCTTGTTTTTATATTTTTCTGTTTCGTGGATGTCATGTTCTTTGGAAGCTCGTTTAGACCAAGTTAATGGCCTTGGAGGCTTCCCCATGTGATTAGGAGTTCACTTGTTTAGAAGAATTATATGTCATGGGGGGGAGGCATCAGGATTTTAGAGATGCTTAGGTGGGGTATGGCCAAAAACAGGTTGGGGACCACTGGCCCACAGGCTGGCACAAACAAGAGGGCCTCGGTGCAGGTGGGTCCACTGTGCAGGTGACTGTAACCCAAGCACAGGAAGTGGAACTAAGGAGCACAGGAGGTGCTTTTTTTTCCAACCTCAAGTTTCAGACCCCTTCTTTTTTTCTTTATGTGTTATAAGCTTCATGATACATTGATCCAAGACATATTCAGGAGTTAGATAATACAATAGAGGAGGCCAGAAGAGACCTGTTTGTCTAGGTGAAAAGCTGGTGTAAGTGTTTGTGAACTGGTAATGTTATCAGAGAAATGAATGGATGGTCTTTCCTTGTTGCTAGTGTGAGTGGATTCTTGGGGTACCGCTGGAATAAGCATTTTTGGAGACCCCCAAGGGAGGATGAGATGTGGTAGAAAGCTTTATTTTTGTGTAATTACAATTCATGATTTTTAAAGTCTCATTTCTCTTAATCCAGTCTTGGAAGGTGTGCAGCCAGGGCTTCCGTAGAGCCAGAAGCAAGCCAGCATCCAGAGTCCCTGTTCCGTGTTGGAATTGGGTCTGTCTGGCACAGCATCAGGCTAGTTGCAGCCCATGAGTCCACGGTGTGGGGTCCACATGGCCATGAGACACTCGGGCACAGGCAGGGGAGCCAAGGGAGTGCACCCCAGGCAACCAAGAGTCCCAAGAGAGTAAGAACAAATAGAGAATCAACATTTTTTGTTGAGAAGATTCAATATCTCAGATCTTCCTGTGCTCGAAGTGGCCACGCCTACTCTGGCCAATGACCTGTTCTCAGGTGTGACTGACAAACAAGCACCTTCCCTATTTCACCCAGACTATGTCTGTTTCCCCCCTGTTCAGCCCCTTTCTCCAGCCATCTGTGGGAACAAATCCATGGTTCATAGTGTGTCAAACTGCAACTTCCTGCCAAAGTTGCACAAATGACGTGCCTATAAAATCTGGCCTTCCCTTTGCTCCTTCCCTGCTAGTAGGTTAATTATAACGGAATCAGTAACCTCATTTTTCAAGGGAAATAGATGCTGATGACTTGGTTTGTAACCTTGCCTTCTTTTGTAATGGCTCAATACCAAAGTTTCATGCTAAAAGCAGTTGCTTTCCAGGTATTTTAGTCACATTTTCCCCTTCTTTTTTTCTTTATCATCCCTGGATTTGGATAATTACTTAAACAGTGTCTCTTCATTAAGCGAGTAAAAAAAATGCACCCATTAGATTTGAACTATTGTCATGAGAAGCCTGTCTGTCACAATGATAGACATCAAGCATTTTTCTTCCAAATAAGTTTCTGCTTCACCCTGTCCTTTTCATTTCTTCCAGCCTCTGATGACTGGCAGGGTGTCAGTTTCTATAAAGGAATGGTGCTGTGTTATTTGCAGTGTCGCTCTTTCCCATTCCATCTAAAACACCCGAGTTTACTTTTTTTTTCCAGGTTAAGTTGCAAGGTCTATTAACTAAAAATATGAGAACTGCTTTTTCTTCTCTTTAATGTTTGTGAATGAAGGATGGTTTACATTTAAAGTTATGTTAACAGACCTTGCTGTGGAATGACCCACACTATCCCATACAATGTAAGACATGTAAACGTACTTTCTTTTCAGTAGACATGTGAGGACCTTGGGGTTTGTTCATTCATGTATTCATTAAACAGTATCTGTTGAGTGTGTCTGTGCCAAACACGGTGATAGGCATTGGGTATATCTGGTAAGCACAGTTAGCCTTTTTTGAACGTGATAGGATAATATTCATCAGACAATTGTGTATCAGTCATTTATTTCTATATCTGGTGATTTAAAACAGCATATATTAAGTCTCTTAAGACTCAGGAACCTGGGAGTGGCTTACCTGCATGGGCCTGGCTCAGAGTCTCTCATGAACTTGTAGTCAAACTGTTGGCCGGGGTTGTAGTCTCTGAAGGTGCGACTACCCTGTTTCCCCAAAAATAAGACAGTGTCTTATATTAATTTTTGCTCCCAAAGATGCGCTAGGTCCTATTTTTAGGGGATGTATTATGTTTCCATGAAGTAGGTCTTATTTTCAGAGGATGTCCTATTTTCGGGGAAACACGGTAGGACTGGAATATGCATGCAGGTGGCTGTGAACCAGAGGCTTCAGTTCCTCAGCAGCTGAGACTCTACAGAGGACTGACAACTTACATTAAAATAGCTTCCCCAGAGTGAGTGATACCAGAGGGTGTGAGGAAGGGTGAGGGTGAGAGAAGCGAAGATGGAAGTGACAGTCTTAGGACCAAATCATAGAATCCACTTCTGCCATGTTCTGTTTGTCATAGAAATCAGTCATGGAACAAAGTGGTGATTCTCTGGTAGCCTCAGCTGCTCTTGTAGGCCTTGGCCTTGTTGTAGGTAAGCATGTGGCTTATACGAATTCGCCTTGGTCATTAGGAGCCTGTCCCTGGAAATGGGAATGGCTTGGTAAAAGTTTAACCTCCTAGAAAGTGAACTTAATCCCTCAGACTCTTGATGCTTAAGTTCAAAAGTTTTATGTGATCACATGTGGCTCATAAGATTTTTATGTTGTTACTGCGTATTTCATTGTAATGGAAGCATTTGAATTTAAAGGAAAGTTCAGGAATTTCTTTTGGGGAAAAACACACACTTTTGCACTGCTATCTTTTAAAATTTTGTCTGTCTTATATGACAGGAGACTGAAGTCATTTTAGAAAATCTCTTTGTAAAGGGTGAGCTAATTGTTGTCTTGATGTCTTATTCAGTGTCTCATACTTAGAAGGAATCTGGTAAATATTTGTTGACTATATTGGTGAATATGATCGGGCTGAGAATGCCCAAGGTCCTATTGCTAATGTGGGCAGTTTCAGCCTTCCTTTGTAACCTTGGCATGGGAACAAATATGGTGTTGCAATTAAAATTTTAGATTTTTGGAGAGTTTTGGTAGGAGTGTTTTAGGAATTACCTGGGGTGCAGATAGGTCTTCTCTCCCACCTAGAAGATGTCAATAACAATGTGTGACTTCGCTATCATGTGAAAGGTCTGCCTTAAAGGAGTTGTATTTTTTTATTTAATGAGGTTGAGGTCACAGACCATCTTAAACTTCTTGTTTTTTCTTTCCAATTTGGACAAACATGTAAATAAACTTAGCATTTTATGAATTAAGATTTATGTTCTTTTTGTGCCAGAAGGGTTATGCTAGTTCAGAATTATAAATATATTTATACTTGGGTGTTCTGTAACCAGGAGTATAAAATTTTAAACTTTTGCTCTGAATTTGGTCACTGAGCCAGCTGAGACACCAAAACCACGGTTTGCTTTCACTAACTCTGTTTTGTAGCCAGTCCCTGGGGCTGAGGATGGGGAGGCAATGGCGAGTTCTAGAGAAATACTTCCATAGGAACCCCCACTTCGTACCTCTGAGAGAGAGGGTTAGCCATAGGAGTTTTCACCTTCCCCAGGCCTGGGTGCATTTGTCCCAGGGATTTTGGATATAGGATTCTAAATTGACTGTTTGAAAACCTATACCTCCATAGCTCTCTCCTTTTACTTCCTTTTGTAAGCCAGAGGAGGAAGGGATTTCCACCTTAGGAAAGAAACCATAATGTGAAGTGAAGCTGCTTTATCAGAACATTAGGGCATTTCTGAAGCGGTAGAGCCCAGAACCCGGATCTTTTGTGGGGATGTTGATGACGCAGATGCTGATGTGAGCCCTCACTGTCGCCTGTCATGAGTTCACAGGGCGACTGGCGAGGCTGTGCCTGTGTGGTGGCCTGCTCAGAGCTCCTGACAGCATTGCCAGCACTGTTTCGGAGTCGATGAAAAATGTAATGAAGTTTTAGTAAAACGTGTAATCTATGTGCATATAGAAAATTCCTATAGTAACTCCTTACAGATATTTTCGGTAAAGATTTACTACCTAATGCTTATCTGCTTTCTGAATTACTAAAAAACCTATCAATTTTATAATTAAAATGTCATGTTACACTAATATATATGTATGTGGCTATATTTTCTGAATTAAAACCATGCATGCATGATGTGACTGGTGAGAATATATTAGTAGATATGGGTCCATAAGAGCACATATTTGAGATTATCTGAGAACTCCAGGGCATTTGAGCCCTGCCAATTATGTATATCAATGTTTTTTTAGTCTTGGTTTAAATTTCAGGGATAGAGGCTGATTCAGTTTTGTAGGTTTTTTTTCTGTCCAGTGGTTAAACTGCATGTTGAGAAAAAACATTGTTAACCATTATGTCCCATTGCTGGAAATGAACCTTTCAAGCGCACAAGTGGGTCTTTAAAGCCTGCAGGTGAGGTCACCCCACCATAAAATTATTTTTGTTGCTACTTCATAACTATAATGTTGCTACTGTTTATGAATCATAATGTAAATATCTGTGTTTCACGATGGTCTTAGGGTCTATAACACGGCGACCCACAGGTTGAGAACTGCTAGCAGGGTCGCCTAAGACCATCAGAAAACACAGATATTTACATTAAGATTCATTAACAGCAGCAAAATTACAGTTATGAAGTAGCAACAAAAATAATTTTATGGTTGGGGGTCACTGCAACATGAGGAACTGTATTAAAGGGTCACGGCATCAGAAAGGTTGAGAACCACTGCTGTAGGGGGATCCCCTAAGACAATCCGCAGTCCAGGAGAACGGCAGTCAATGGGACGCACAAGGAATCGAGTTTTGTGACCGACCAACCAAAAACTCTGCGAAGCACCAAACCTGTTGCCAAAGGCACAGCGGGCTCAGAGTGAATAGAGTGCAAAGCAGTAAATGGTCAGTGACGTGAGGTCAGGAGTCACAGTTTATGCAGCGAAAGCTTCTTTTCCCTCCAGGATAATGACGCTCGGAAGCCCTGATTGGAATTTTATTTCAGTTTGTCTCATTTTGCAACTAATAGTCCAGGGTGTTTGTGGCATTAATGTGATTGCTATTCTGTTTCGCCAACAAGTTCACATTTACAAATTAGAAATCTCATCCAGATGGAGAAAATCTACTATATACCGAACCACATCATTGTGTAGATTACTGAACAAGCTGATTTTATTTTTACCATATTTGAATACATTTAAATGTAAACACAAAACATAAAAAGAAACATTAAGGTTTCTTTATACTTTTGTACATGTGACAGAAATTGGTATCTTTGTTATTCAGAACCAAAATTTTTTAAAGAAGATTCTCATCAGTGAATAGAAATTAGCCAACATAATATGAGCATATAACCTTTAAGAAGTGGGGAAGACTTTCACATGTGCACTGTCATTTAATTTGAAATACGACATTTTTTCTCTTTTGTTATCTTTACCTTCTTTGTGACAGGGGCTGGGCTTGTGCTTAATTTTCATCTCCACACAGCTCAGGTGTGTGTCTATCTCTGCGTGTGGGTCAGCATGGGTCCAACAGGTTGAAGGAGACCTTGAATTGGAGGAAGAGAGGCATTAGGAGAGCTGAAAAGAGCCCGTTTTGGTTATTTATTGCTGTGTAACCAATCCTTCAACACTTAGCGACTTAATACAAACAGCAGTTAGTTTAGACGGAGCTCAGAGAGAAGGAATTATTTCTGCACAGATGGGATGACTCGAGTTGCTAGAGGCATCTCCCTCTTCGTGTTGTCTCAGGCCTTCTGCCCATCATCTCTCCATGTGGACCCTTGGCATGGTAGCTCAGATCTCCAAGAGTGAATGAATGTCCTGGAAACCAAGGTGAAAGTTGGACCTTCCATCATCCCACCTTGGAAGCCACTCTGTGTCTCTTCCGTGGAATCCAACAAGTTGTCAAAGCTGGACACTACAGAGGTAAGGACCGATTTTAATCAGCAATCACTGTTGTACTAGGGAAGAGAGCCCAGCGTGAACTCAACTCAACAGTACATAGGTGACTGCATGTTTTAAAAGAGAGGGTGGGTGAACAGGGTCTTAATAGTCAGGGAAGTGAAAAATTACCTAAAGGCGGAAGCGGGGGTCGGTTCACGTGACACCCAGCTGGGTTTGCAAACCGTGCTTATGGAATTAGACTACACCTCACCCACTGAGGCAGGGACACGGGGATGGTGTCTTCAGGTGTTGGCTGGATTAAATAGGACATTTGTTTCTGGTAGCCTTGAGTTTTCTCAAATAAACATTTTAAAGTCATCCTAGGGATGAGGCCTTGAGATGCTAGAAACTACGTTAGTGTGTTCTTTGAGACTTCATAGGCCAAGTTGAAGCTCAGTAGAGAAGGAACTCAGCATTATTCTTTGATTTATTCTTGCATTATTCTTTGATTTCTGCAGAAGGGTGTGACTACCAGAGGTGCAGATTACTGGGGGACTATGTTCATTGTTAACCACAGTAGTTAAAACTTAAGACTTCTGGAGCCAGACGGCCTGGGTTCCAAGCTGGCTCAGATCTTTCAGGCCATGTGAAATTAGGTCAGGAGTGGGGAACCTTTTTTCTGCCGAGGACCATTTGGATATTTATCACATCATTCATGGGCCATACAAAATTATCAACTTAAAAATTAGCCTGCTATATTTGGTCAAACATTTAATAACTCATCCCTAATGCCTTGGCAGGGCCACACCAAATGATTTCCTGGGCCTTATAGGGCCCATGGGCTGGACATTCCCCACCCCACTTTTGGGGAATTACTTCTCTTACTGAAAGTTGATTTTCTTGTCAGCAAAATGAGGAATAATATAGTCATAACTACCTAATAGGGTATTATGAGGATTAAATTAGATAGTGTTTAGTAAGTAAAGTCTCATTATCTTCATTGTTATAGCACTGATAATTTACAAAATAACTAAAGATTCTCCTTTGTCACAGAAGACCATTGAAAAATTGTAAGCTTCCTTGTTTTCTCTGAGTAGAATCCAGGTTCCTATCATTACATATTTCCATTTCATTACAGGAGAATATTCAGAGGTGGTTATGCCATAAGGTACATTAGGGTGAGGTCACCCACTGTACAGAGCTCAGGCTAGGTCACAGTGGACACCCGCCTGGTCACATGAAATGATCTTTTTGTGATCAGGCATGGAAGTATGAAATTCACACTTATACACTTTACAGAAACCGTTAGCATAGTGTGCACATATTTTTCTGCTCTTAGAGACTGATTTTAGATGTTTAATCTGTAGACTCCATTACTTAGAACAATTTATAACATCACACATGGTCATTGTTACTTCATAGCAAGAGATCTCAGTGTAGTTTATATTCTTGTCAACTCTAACTTGACATTGAGAACACTAAGATCTTCAGTGGATTCTCTTCATCCGACCTCAGTAGAAATAAGGGTTCCTTGATAGCAGTAGTTCTGAGATCCCAGCAACTAAACCAAACAGCTGTTGATGGGAAATGTTAAAGCAACACATAATATCCATTTAAAATAGGAATATTGGTCTATGGTCAGCAACATAATATACACACACTCTCTGAAAAGTCAAGCAGGGAAGAATGTGTCAAGAACAGAAAAAGTGAACACATTTATGTTCAAATGACTTTTGTGAAAATGACTTGTATTATGAATGATTTCACCTAGAACCTTGTTGATTTTAGGTCGCTTCTAAAATGCAGATTTAGGAAATCCTCTTTTCAATATCAAATAACCTATGGAGAAATATTTTTCACTCTCACCTCATAAAACCCCCAGTATATAATACATTTCAAGATTTCACATTTATCCAAGGTCATGTGATAAAATTGAGCTTCTAAAGAATAGTCTTACATAATAGTTTATGTTGACTTTGCCAGGATACCTCCTTTTCTTTTATAGGGACAGTAAACTTGCTTTGGCACTGTTAACGAAAGAAAAACCATTGAAACCTGTAAAGAATTTTTGTGAGTTTATTTGAGCCAAACTGTCGACAATTGCCAGGAAGCAGAACCTCAACGGATTGAGATAATGCTCCAGAGAATGGCGAGTTACATTTCTGTATTTATACAAAGAAATCAAAGGAGGGACATAGGTGGGTTACATGAAATTCATTGGTGATGGAGTAAGGAGGCGGGAGAAAGCAAGCCGGTGGGAAAGCCCTGGGATTGGATAAAAAGTAAAATGATGGATGCTTACTTAGGTGAGTGCATTTAACAATTAACATGATAACGAAGGAATTTGAGGCATCTGTCCTGGCAGCCCACCACATTTGGTTGTACCCCAGGGGCTCCAGAGAAAAGGGAAGTTACAGGTTACTCAGACATCTCACAGATAGGTTATCTTAGAGGCAAGAAGGCAGATGGGCTCAGTAAAGATCAAAGCTGATCTTTGTCTGGGAAACATTGGCCTAGAAAATGACTGCCCACTATAACCTGTTGGAAGTAAGATATTTAATTTTCAAACCATCCTTTGTGGTTACTTCAGGTCTCTCAGTCTGCAAGACTGCCACGCAGGCCTTCCCTGAGCTCATCAGGTCAGCAAGTGGCTGTTTTCGTTCACAGGCACTAATACCCATCATCTATATGTAAGTGCACATTTTCCCTACAGCTGAGGTGCAGAAGACCTATCAATGCTGTTAATGAAGTGCCTAAGCCCCAGAGGCTCCCTGAATCATAACTGACTTGGAAATAAAAAGCCTATGAATAATTCAATGCTCTGGGTCCTCTGGTGGTGGGAGTATTTTCCTCAGCATTATACAGTAAGAAAACTTAGTGTCCTTTATCTTAGAGGCAGACGGACCGATGGACTGGGAACCAAACAGGGGCCTTTGGATTTGTGTTAAGGCTTTTAACAGCTTAAACAGAGAGAGAGAGAGATGAAGAGGTCGTGCTTCCTGTCGTTTGGTTGGAATATGCAATCATGTTGTTACTGTTGCTTTAAGAAGTATTCAATCTGGTAGCTGTACTTAGAGCTCATCCTAATACCTAAAGTGATTGGTAGGGCCACTCAGGTGGAGAGGAGTCTGAATAACTGCTCTATATGAGAACAGGGGAATTATGGCCTTTGTCGTGCGTGGTGATGCAGTTTCCATACACCAGCATTCCTGCTTGGAGTATTTCTTTTCTTACAGTTTGTTTGGGCTGCTCTTCCTTAGGCTGTTAGCTGGTTAGCAGGAGAGCAATTAGGGGCTTAACTTGCACATGAAAGGTCTGAGTTCTTTCACAAGGCATAGATTGGAAGCAGAGTCCCATTTGGCAGAGCAAGGCAGATTCTCTTTAACTTGCCAGAAACAAGCTTTTACATTTATGTTGAGTGGAGTAGTCTCACCTCAATCATAAGGCCCTGCAGACACACTGAAGCAGAGCTTTGAAAGGGGATTAATATGGACCTGGGAGCTGAGATCAACTTAAAAAACTTTTTTATATGATACAAGTATATACAATCCCAATGTTGTAGCCTGTGACATTAAAAAAAAGATGTCATTCCCCAGGTATGCACAAATAAGAGTGTCTTGGCTCTCCATTCATGTAACTCTGCTTAGAGTGCCACTTTCGACATGTCTGGGAGGGCTATGCCATATGTGATCACAAACCAATTTATTGGCAGAGCACTTGGCTCTGTCTGCTCTGTTGTTCCTCTCTCAGTACAGCTCCCACATAGCTGATCCTTTGCCGGAGAAGTAACTTGACAGGTTTCACTGCTTTAGCAATAGACCTCTGAACTAGCAAAGTCAAGGATCATGCCTACACATCTCAATACATTCACTCTTGAGTTGTGTATTAGTCATGACAGCTACACTGTGCTGCAGAAACAAACAAATTGCCAAGTCTCAATACCGTAACACAACAGATGTTTATCTTCTGTACAACAGTCTGATTTATGCTAGGTGGCATTCCTGTAAATGGAGACACAGGACACCTTTAAGCTCCACTTTTGTCAACAAAGGGGCTCGGAAACATGGGTTTTACCTTATGTTTAGCTTCATCAGAGGGTTGTGGGAATGTCAACACAACATGGAACCACTTAGATATGGAGAGCTTCTTTCAGCCCCAAGTGACCAACACTTGAGCAATAGTGACTTAAATTGGTATTTCCTACTTGTCTCCACATTTTCCTACTTTTTATTAAAAAAAAAGTCTGGAGATAGGTATTTGTTGGTTTTGGTCTGTCTTTTATTGACTTTAGAAGAAGGGAGAGGGAGTGAAACATCCAGTGGTTGCATATCACATGCACCCTGACCATGAATCAAACCTGTGATCTTTCAGTGCATGGGATGATACCCAACCAACTGAGCCAGGGAAGTTCTGACTTTAATGATGCTCACTCCAGCATCTGTGAAGTCCCCCCCCCACACACACCACTCATCTTTGTCAATCCTACTTGATGTGGGATATTAAATCAGAAGCAGATATGAATTACAAAGATTAGCAAAATATAAAACAATACCATTCTACCTTTTTTGCTTTAGAAAGAATGTTGATACAAATATTGTTTCTATTAATAGTTAATGAGCTTGTTATTTTTAAATGAATTAAAAGTGTTTCAGATTTACTTCCAAAATAGTAAATATTTAATTCACATATGCAAAATGGCTTTGGAGGGGTCCTCAATGATTACAAATTAAAAGCAGTAGAGGGCTTCTGAGACCAAAAAGTTGAAGAATAGCTGCTTTATAAAATAAGTCTATCAATTCATTGTGTATTATGAGTTTTGCATCTGGTTTTCTCCCTTTATCATTTGGATATTCTTTATTGTGTTTTTAGTTTTAGGAGTTTTATGATTTTATGGGGTTAAATCTGTAAATTTAGTCCTTAGCGCATATATATATATATATATATATATATATATATATATATATGCTTAAAATCTAGTTTTTATATACTGTAATATGGATATAACACTTTTTTCCAAATATAAAGCCAACTGTCTCAATATAGAAGGACATCTTTTCCCATGTCAAATGTATATTAAGTGTTTTAAGAAACCACTGATTTTCCCACTCATCTTGGGTATCTCTCAGCAACAACCAGACAGACAGTTCTCATGACCATAACTTTAAAATATGATTTTGACATTCACCATCTACCTATTATAAAAAAAGTATTCACTTTTCTCCCTATAATTTTATTGATTATTCTCATTCACTTATTTTTTTCAGGTGAAATTTGGAGTAACTCTTAAATTAGAAAAAAATGCACAGTAATATCTTAATGGAAATTATGTCAATGGGGATAATTGACTTCTTTATACTTCTGAGTTTAGTATTACTGTCCATTAATTTGTCACCTTATGCATAGTCGTATAGGATGCACACTTTTTTGATAAATTTTTAGAATTCAGTCTGTTCTTCTTAACTTTCTAAGAGTACTGAAATAAATACTTAAAAATTTTCCCTCATCACAATGCCATTAGCCACACTGTGTTATAGCATCCCCACTTTCATGAGCATTTGGACTCTCCTTTCGTGGCCTTCAAATTTCTCTGTCCAGGCTTACACAATGACAGGTCATATTTACCCTTTTCTATTGTGCGTTAGAAAATCTGAGCATGAATATCACTTATCTTCCTTAAACAGATTTCCAGAAAATATTTCCAAAATGGACCAAGATGCCCTATGTCTCAAGATATCTCTATTTCTGGGACCTGTTTTCTTTTCCTAGTTTCCCAACAGACTCATGTCTTTTTTGAGACATGTTCCTTTCTTTTTTACTCTTAAGTTAAGGTTGAAGTGCTCTAAAGGGAATTGAGCAGCTATATTAGTTGCTATGGATAAGCTCAACTTTATGTACTTTCCTGCAATAAAGGGGAAGTGAAGATAAGAAAACTTTTGCAGAATTTTAAAAATTATTTTCTTTGCTGTCAGTCAGCATCATGCAAAAAATCATCTGGCCTGGACCAGTGGAGTGATCTACACCTTTTGGAGAATATATACTAGTAAATTTAGATACTTTAGCAAAAACTTCAACTATTATTTGAGCTTTATATAAGATGCCTTAAAATAGTGGTTTAATTTGTTATTTTTATTAAAATATAGTTGATACGCAATCATAGTTTCAGAAATGATCATCAAAGTCTAGTAACCATCTGTCACTGTACAGTCATGATATGACTGTATTCTATCCTGTACGTCATATTTCTGTGATATTTTATAACAGAAAGTTTGTATCTCTTATACCTTTCCTATCCATCCCTTCTAGCAACCATCAGCTTGTACTCTGTGTCTGACTCTGTTTTGTTTGTTCATTTTTTTAAAGATTCCATAAATAAGCCCAATCAAAGAATCATTGAATAAAGCTGATAAAAACTTTAAAAATTACTGTTGATTTTTTTCCAGTTTGGTGACATTGATAGGATGAGATGGAGACTACTGATGGCTTTGGGACAAGGAGAAATAAAAGGTTAGTACCATAAACTCTTAGAGAAATTGATTCTCAGAAATAGTGAGAGAGACAGAGAACTCTTAAAAGCCAAGATCTCCTCTCTTTGTGTTCAGGTCCCAGTATAATTGTATTTCCAGTCCAGGGATCGTGGTCAGACTGATGGGAGGCTCTGGCAGAGCACCAGGTTTAGTCTGTGGTACCAGCCCAGGGCTTAAGGGGTCAGTTGGACTTGACAGGTGGTTCTACCTGGAACCCAAGTCTCTAACCCTTGGTTAGTTTATAGTCTCCATCTATTGGGGTCTGCTGGTGGTGTACACATAAGACCTTCTCTTAGCCAGTCCATAGTACTCACCCTTCGTATCCAGTTACATTTCCTTGGTTATTCTTGGCTTCTGCTAATGTGCACAATAAATAGCAGATATGATTTTTATTTACTTTTTATTATTGATTTCAGGGAGAAAGAGAGAGAGAAACACCAATGATGAGAGAGAATCATTGATTGGCTGCCTCTTGCACACCCCCTACTGGGGATTGAGCCCACAACCTGGGCATCTGCCCTGACTGGGAATTAAACTGTGACTTGCTGGTTTATAGGTCAATACTCAGCCACTGAGGCCAGGCAGTAGATCTACTATTAATGGGAATCTTGGAAGCAAAAGCTGCAATACTGGTAGGTACGGGTCCAGAACTTAAAAAGCTGTTAGAGCCCTTGCTACTGAACTCTAAGACTCCTGTGCTAGAAAAAGTTGGTCACAAAATGGATTAGATTTGACACTAGGCCACCCAACAACCTCAAACAGATTTCCATGCAATGAGGTTCACTGTAAAACACCATACAGTCCTGAACCTACCGGCACATTCCTCATAAGTATTAATTTGTATCCAAGAGACCTAAGGTTTAGCCAAAGAAACGGAATCCTCAAATTCCAAATAACTGATTGCTACAACTCCTCTTCATTTTGTATCTGAGAACTATGGTCTTAGAAGCCATAAATATCTACAAAAAATGGCAAATGACAACCTGTAATCACAGTGGCCATTATGGGAAATGTTCTAATCAGACAAGATTGTTTATTTAAGAAGTGCTCTTGCAGAATGGAATACCTGTTTTAATTGGCATGCGGAAACCTCCAAAGGATTCCAAAATAGAATCATTGAATGGTTCATTGTAAAAATCTAATGGAAAATTAAATACAAAAGAGATACTTCAACAAAAGACTGATGTGACTACTGCTACCCACCTCTCTTCTCCTTTATCTGAGTACACAGTCTATTAATTCTCTATCTGGATTGCCTTTTCCCTCGAAAGAGGCTGTAAGATCCTAAACAAAATTTGGCCAAGTTAGTGGTCTTTTAGATACCCCCATATTAGTTTCTTCAGGGTTGATGAGACTCTGACAAACAACTAGTTTTTCTCATCAAGAGCCAAGGAAAAAATTAAAATTCATGGAAAACCTTGCCAAATTCTGGTACATGTTTGGGCTCTACTCTACAGCATTCTCACTCTGGAGCCTGTAGATGGGACCCTGGGGAAAACGGGCAGAAACCAGCAAGGGTGAGAATCCTTTCCAGAGTCAACTCTTAATGTCCACAGTGCCCAGTAATGACAGGAAGATAATGTTTCACATTGTTATTGATCTTATTTCTCTCTGGGATAGCTATTAACATCTTGCTTGTAACGTTTTGTGTCCTGACAACTTGGCTTGGGTGTCCCCAAAACTATGCTGGACAGAAATGTGGGTTGCACTCCATTTATGTACTACAGACTGTTGCCAACTTTAAGGGAAATTTTCCTTCTTTGGGAGTGACTCTCTGACTGGGGAAGCTAGTATCTTGCACCTCTTTGTAGATACCCTATCCAATCTGAGGTCATCCAACACTGCTAGGAATTTTTACTCTTTTTCCCAACTGCAACCTGACACATACTTAAAAGGATTTCAGAGGTAGTTCTGTTGTCAGAAGTTGGCCAAATCAGAAGCTGATATTCAGAAGAATTTTATAAAGGCCTTCTCCGCTAAGCTAAAATGAAAGTAGGTATATTCTGAGAGGGAAAGAAAACCAGTCCAAAGGCAAACAGCTCTAAATCTAGAACATAGGAATATTTTTTAAAAATCTTAGTTGAATATCTCCCCAATAAAAAGAAGCAAATTGAAAATAATGTAGATGGATGGGTGTTTCAGTCTCTTGATTTCATTCAGGTTGCCACCAATTCTTTATTTTTTTTAAAATATATTTTTATTGATTTCAGAGTAGAAAGGAGAAGGAGAGATAGAAACATCAATGATGAGAGAGAATCACTGATTGGCTGCCTCCTGCACACTCCAAATAGGCAAATAGGGACTGAGCTGCAACCTGGGCATGTGCCCTGACCAGGAATCAAACCGTGACCTCCTGGTTCATAGGTTAACTCTCAACCATTGAGGCCCGCTGGCCATGTGCCACCAATTCTTTGAGGAATTGGAAACAATTGTTCTGCCTAAATTGAGTCTTTATAAGAACAGCAATATAGCTCTAAAAGCAATTCAAAGCCCACCTTTTCTATTTATCTCCAAAGGCCTCTGTAAAAGATCCTGGCTTAGGGAACAGAAGTCCTTGTTGAAACTTACATTCTTTCTGTGTGCCTTTTGAGATGTCAAATTTTCAACCAGGTATTCTTTAGGAACCAAGAAAATTCTTATCAAAAGGGGAGGGGGAAGTCTATTTGAAAACCAGGCCTATGAAAAATCTTTGCAACAAATACTAATAAAATGTCTGAGCAGATAACCTGAATTTATCTTACCGAAACATAATTTGCATCCAACAGTTATGGCTAAAAATTTAAAACAAAAGCCAGAAGATTTTTCTTTTGTATCTGTATGTTTATGTATGTATTTTACAGATGTGTGTTTTTTTTCCTAGCTCCAGGTTGTATTGCCAAATTGATTAGTAAAGAAATCGATTTCATTGACTGAAAAGACAAACTGTGTAATATGCTCAGAGATATAAAAACTAACCCACATGTTTTCCATGTTCCTGTGACCTAGGATAATCTTCAGTAAATAAATCTAGTTTAAGTTTGTTTTAATTAAAATGGGCATATCCTCAGAACTATAAGTATTAGATATGCTTTTATTCTACCTAGGTTTAACAAAAGTTAAATTCTTGTTATCTGTTATGTAATACCCTTAAAAAGATAACAAGATGATGTTTAGCTAGTTAATTTCTCATGAGTAATCTAAATATATGCAATTGATAAGTAAATTCAGTAGATGTAAGATGGACGAAGGTTTATAAAGTACTTTTCAACAATAATTACTCTTTATGATATGCCTACTTAAAAATTTCAAAATCTTTCTGAGGTAAGTTAAATGATGGATAATTATTTAACATGTAGATTACTTACAAGTAAGATAGAATTCTGAAACATTAACTATTGAACATAGGTTTATTCACTTTAAATATGTATTTTATTGACCTTCCACAGAGAGGAAGAGAGGGACAGAGAGCTAGAAACAACAATGAGAGAGAAATATCCATTAGCTGCCTCCTGCACACTCCCCACTGAGGATGTGCCCACAACCAAGGTGCATGCCCTTGACCGGAATCGAACCTGGGACCTTTTAGTCCGCAGGCAGATGCTCTATCCACTGAGCCAAACTGGTTTTGGTGGTTTATTCACTTTTGATACTATTTTTACAGAGGAATGAAGATATGTGGGCCTATTAGTAATCATGTCTTATGCCACACTGAAAGAGCTACTATGAGAAAGACTGTATATACTTCTGGAGATTATGAATGTGTAAGTTTAGCACTCCACAGTTGCTTAAGTATTAATTTTCATTAGGAATTAATTATTCTAGGGGTTAATTCTAATCAATACATATAATTAAACTAATTAGAAATGAATGATGAGGGTGACTGGATACAAAGTTTTATAAAGAAAAGTTGTAGAAGGTTTGGAGAAAAGGAATCAGGAAAGGAATTTTATGTGCTGTCAAGCTGGCTAAGATTGGAATTTCTTTAGGTCTTTTAAAAAAATATATATATATAATATGTTATTGATTTTTACAGAGAGGAAGGGAGAGGGATAGAGAGTTAGAAATATCGATGAGAGAGAAACACTGATCAACTGCCTCCTGACACAACTGCAACCTGACATTCTGGGGATGTGCCTGCAACTAAGGTACATGCCCTTAATAGAAATCAAACCTGGGGCCCTTCAGTTGCAGACCAACGCTCTTTCCACTGAGCCAAACTGGTTAGGGCAAATCTTTATTGGTTGATTGATTGATTATGGTATCACATAATTGTCCTCATTTACCACCCCGCTGTTGTCCATGGCCACTGGTTAGGCTTATATGTATGCACACACATCCTTTGGTTGATCTCTCCCCTCTTCCCCACCCTCCCTACCTTCCCTCTGAGGTCCCACAGTCTGATCGCTGCTTCTCTGTCCCTGGGTCTGTTTTTGTTCATTATTTCTCCTAGATGTGTGAGATCATGTGATCCAAGAAATACCCTTGTAACAACTGAAACTGAGACAAGCCAGGGCAAGTCTTTTTAACGTTTTAAGATCAAAAGCATACTAGTACAAAATTAAAATTTTGGAGGAGGCAGATCCAAGTTGGCATAGGTGGCCTCTGAGCTCACAAGAACGCATTGAATGTACATCTATTTTTAGAGCAAATCCTCCGGAGAGACACTGTGAGCCAATCTGAAGAACAACAAGCTTCTGTACAACAAGAAAGAGAGGGACCAGACTGAGAAGGTTGGGGAACCACGAGAGCTCTGCGGGAGCTGAGGGAACCACCCAGGACTGGAGACAATGGTGAGTACTATTGCTTACACTTGAGTGTGGATAGCAGGTGGTAGCTCCATCCATATTTTCTGGCCTACCTGCAGGGCACTGTAGCACATTCCTAGCTACCCTTCCTGGAGCTAGATCCAGCAAAAACTGGAGGGTGCTAGAGCAGGCATGCAAGGGGTACCAGAAATTGATCCAGCAGGTGCAGCAGGGCAATGCAGCACCCACTGGGAGGCATGCAAGCGCTCCCCCCCCATCTGGAGAGAGTACAGAGCTAGAAGGGCACTGCAGCACCCGCAGGCAGGCCTGTCCGGTCCAGAAAAAGAGCAGAGACAGTGGAGCCTGGCCCCTCCTGGTAGAGTTGGCTCAAGTGTTGCCATAATTCATGCAGGACTGTCCTGTCCAGGGAGAGCGGAAATAGTGGGGCAATGTTACACATGTACCTGGGGCTGCCTAACTCAAGGAAAGTTTGGGGCTTTATTGAGACAGAAAATTAAGGAAATAATGGCCTTCAATGTTACTTTAGACCACTTTGACTTGATAGACATTTATAGAGCATTTCATCTAAAAACTGCATATTACACATTTTCTCAAGTGCACATGAAACATTTTTCAGAATATATCACACACTAACCTACAAAACAAGTCTCAGTAAATCAAAGAAGAATGAAATTATAGCAAGCATATTTTATGAACACATTACATGAAACTAGAAATCAACGACAGGAAAAATCCCCCACAAAATACACGGAGATTAAACAGCATGCTTCTAAACAACCAGTAGATCAAAAAGGAAATAAAAATCTATCCTGAGAAATGAAAGCACAACCTTGCATAATATATGGGATGCAGCAAAAACGGTTACAAGAGGAGAATTTACAGCTATACAAGCCTACTTCAAGAAGCAGGAAAATCCTCAAGAAGCTAAAAAAATAGGAATAAACAAAACCCAAAGTAAGTAAAAGGAAGAAAATAAAGATCTGAGTAGTTTCACTATTTTTTTTCTATTTTTCTAAAAACTGCTTCCTTAAAGGAATAAATCAATCTGATAAGATGCTAGCAAGACTCATCAAGCAAAACAGAGAACACAAATAAAAATAATATCTTATTTCTAATTTTAACCAACACCACAGAGATAAGGATCACTAAAGAATACTATGAACAGATATATGCTAACAAATTCAACAATCTAGAAGAAACGGATCCATTTCCAAAAACCTACAACCTCCCAAGACTTAAACCAGAAAATCTCAACAGATCAATTACTAGCAATAAAATTGATGCAATGATAAAACTTCACAAGAAACAAAAGCCCAGCACCAGATGGCTTCACAGATGAATTCTATTAAATCTTTAAAGAAGAGTTGGTACCCATCCTTTTCAACTTATTCCAAAAAAATTGAAGAGGATGGAACATTTCCAAACTCATTCTATGAAGTCAGCATTATCCAGATATTCAAATCAGACAAAGATACTACAAAAAAAAGAGAATTACAGTTTAATACTGCTGATGAACACAGTTGTCAAAATTTTCAACAAAACACTAGCAAACTGAATTCAACAATACATTAAAAGTATTACACAGCACAATCAACCAGGAATTATACCGGGGATACAAGGGTGGTTCCACTTCTGTAGAAGAATTGTGATTCATCAAATCAACTAAACTAAGGATAACAAAACAGAAACAGACTCATAGATACAGAGAACAAACTGATAGGTGCCAGATTGGAGGAGGAAAGGGGATCGGGGTAAAGGAGGCGGATGGATTAAGGACAAATTGATAGTTACAAAATAGTCACAGGAGGTAAAGTACACCATAGGAAGTATAGTCAATTGGTACCAGTGAGTACTACATTTATCAGGGAGTTTACTTTGTAAATTATATAAATGTCTAACCACTATATAGTACACCTGAAGCTAATATAGAATATTGAATGCCTATTTTAGTTGGAAAATTTAATAAAATGAAATATTTTTAAAAATATATATTTTATTGATTTTTTTTACAGAGAGGAAGGGATAGAGAGCTAGAAACATCGACTAGCTGCCTCCTGCCCTTGACTGGAATCGAACCTGGGACCTTTCAATCTGCAGGCCGACGCTCTATCCACGCAGCCAAACCAGTTTTGGCAATAAAATGAAATATTATAAAAATCACGATTATCTCAATAATTGCATAAAAAGCAATTTGAAAAAATTCAACATCTATTTACGATAAAAAACTCTAAGTGGGTATGAAAGAACTTAACCTGAACTTGATAAAGGCTATAAATGACAAGACTACAGCTAACATCGTACTCGGTGGTGAAAAGCTGAGAGCTTTTCCTCTAAGATCAGGGAGAAGGATGCCCACTCTTACCACTATTATTCAACGTAGCATTGGAAGTTTTAGCCATAAAGAAAGAAAGAAAAGGAATCTAAATTTGAAAGAAAGAAGCAAATCTGTTACTATATGTAGAAGACATGACGCTATACATAGAAAACCCCCAAATAATAGAAGACTTTGGTAAAATATCAGGATATACAATTAATATACAAAAATATGCCACAAACTATACACTAATGACAAATAATCAAAAGGAGAAATTAAGAAACCAATCCCATTTATGATTGCATCAAAAAGTATAACCTACCTAGGAATAAATTTAAACAAGCTGGTAAAAGGCCTGTACTCTGAAAACTGTAAGACATTGGAGAAAGAAATTTAGAACAGGAAAAACAGAAGTATATTTCATGCTTGGAAGGATTAATTCAAGTGATCATACTACCCAAAGCAATCTACCAAATCAATGTAATTCTTATCAAAATACCCACGACATTGTTCTCTGAACTAGAAGAAATAATCCTAGAATTTATATGGAACCACAGAAGACCACTAAGAGCCAAAGCAATGTTGAAAAAGAGAATAAAGTTGGAGTATCAAGCTCCCTGATTTGAAACTATACTACAAATCGAAACAGATACCTATCAATGGATCTGATAGGGAGACCAGAAATAAACCCTTGCTTATATGGAACACTAATGTATAGCAAAGGAGGTAACAATATACAATGGAGCAAGGGTAGTCTCTTCAAAAAGTGGTATTTGGAAAATTGGACAGATACATGCAAAACAGTGAAACTGAACCACTCTTTTATACCATAAAAAAAAGTAAACTCAAATACATGGCCTGAAACGAAAGAAGCCATAGTAAACTATTTGACATCAGTTTGCATAATATCCTTTTGGATACATCCCCTTAAGCAAGGGAAACAAATGTGACTTTAACTACAAAGCTTCTGCATAGTGAAGGAAATCATTAACAAAACAAAAAAACAACCTTCTGAATGGGAGAATATATTGGCAAGTGATATATCCACTAAAGAGTAATATGCAAAATGTATACAAAATGCATAAATCTCAATGCCCCAAAATAAACAATCCAGTCAAAGAATGGGCAGAGGTATGGCTGGTATGGTTCAGTGGTTGAGCGTCAACCTATGAACCTGGAGATCATGTTTACATGTCTGGGTTGCAGGCTCCATCCCCAGAAGGGGTTGTGCAGGAGGCAGCCAATCACTGATTCTCCCTCTTCCTCACTCTCTGAAATCAATAAAATTTTTTTTTTAAATGGGCAGAGGACTTGAAAAAAAATGTTATCCAAAGAGACATACAGATGACCCAAAGACATATTAAAAAATGTCACTAATCATCTGGGAAATGCAAATCAAAACCAAAATGAGATATCACCTCACACCTGTCAGAATGGCTGTTATCAAAAGCATGTTTTGGCGAAGATGTGGAGAAAAGAGAACCATGTGCACTGTTGATGGGACTGCATATTGGTGCAGTCACTATGGACAACAGTAGGAAGATTTCTCAAAAAACTAAATATATATATATCCCATTCAATCTAGCAATTCTACTTCCGGTTATTTATCTGAAGAAAATGAAACAGTAATTCAGAAAGACAAGCCCTCCAAAGTGCATTGTTACATTAGTTACAGTAGCCAAGATATGATGTCTATTGCCAGAAGAATGGATAAAGACGATCAGGTACACATACACACACACACACACACATACTGATATATATATATATATATATATATATATATATATATATATATATATATATGAATATATATATGAATATATATATGAATATATATATATGAATATATATATATATATGAATATATATATGAATATATATAAATATATATAAAATGAAGCAGGTATACACACACACACATTATGAAGCAATAAAAGAATTAAATCTTACCATTTGTAATAATGTGGATGGATCTAAAGCATATTTTGCTAAGTGAAATGCCAGACAGAAAGACAAATACCTTATGGCTTCACTTATATGTGGAATCTAAAAAAACAAAACAAAAAGAGACCAAAGGAATGGTTGCCAACAAGGAGGGTGTGGGAGGATAGGTGAAGAATGTGAAAGGGAATATAATCAATAATACTGTGATAAGTTTGCTCAATGACAGATGGTTACTGTAATTGTTGGGGTGATCACATTGTAAGGTATAAAAATATTGAGTCAGTATATTATACCCCCCCAAAACTAATGTAACTAATATGACAATGTGCTTATTTTAACTATACTTTAAAAATTAATATTTTTCTGTTAATAAAAGTTTTCTTGGACTATTGGCCTACCTTAGATAAGAGATTATAAAAGTTTATTTACACTTAAGTCATGTATAAGGACAGCAAAGATTTTTTTCTTAAAATAATTTAGTGTGCCTCATTTTGTCTTTATCAGGCCTTTGGTTACTTAAGAATACCCAGTCTTTTTCATTGTAAAGAGCTAAGTTTTGTTCACTAATGTGTAACTCTGTATTTGCCTTAAAGTATTATTTTAAAACGATCTATGATCTTATTTAATAAAATATTCAAACCTTTTGACATTTTCCCCAAAATCAATTATAAATAATGCTTCTCTGACCTCTAACTTTTCAATTTCCTAGAGGGCCCCTGGAAAAATCTTAAAGGATTTGTCTTTCAGGTGGTAAAATATTAAAATAATTATGTTTATTTGATATATTAAATTACATAAGAAGCATTATCAAATAAGAACTGATGCTAAACCTCCTTCGGTTATATTTGTATAGATGCATGTATTAAAATGTGTTCTAAAAATTTTATAAAAGTCCTAGAAATCTGATACGTCCTGGTACAATGTTATCAGTTATACTTCCGGATTCATGCACTGGTGGGGTCCCTCGGCCTGGCCTGTGCCCTTTCACAATCTGGGAACCCTTAGTGGATGTCAGATTGCTGGTTTTGGCCCCATCCCCCCAGGTCAGGCTGAGGGACCCCAACAAATTTGTGCACTGGGCCGATAAGATAGTGGGCATATAAGATCTTTGCTTATCTCTTCTCGCCCTCCCCCCTTCCTTCTGAGATTCATCAGTCTGTTTCATGCTTGTCCAATAAGTATCTGCCCCCTGGTGGTTAGTGCACATCATAGCTACCAGTCGAACGGTTGTTTGGTTGTTTAGGCATTTACACACACACACACACACACACAGCACACATGCTATATATCACAGAAATAACCAAGTTTCCTTGTCAATTCCCTCATAATGATTTCTCATCATATCTTTAACCAAGGTATTTTTTGTCTTTTACATACAGTTATTCTTTAACTCAGAAGATTTTGCAAAAGTGGGAATCATGGAAAGGACCCTACCAAGTACTCTTGGTCACGGACACAGCTGCGCTCTGCCTGACATGTGGTCCTGTGCAAACGCTGGAGACCTCAAAATCAAATTGATTTGGACAAGAAGTAGTTGACATTGAGGTAGACTGCCTCCTCCCATTAAATCAGATCAAGGAATGGAAGTCACATTCCCTTCCATTCCTCCTTCCCCCTCTGATCCTTTTCCACCCTAATTCTTTGAAGGTCTTTTAAATGTTTCTATCCACCTTTTGCCTTGATATGACCTGGAAATTCAATGCTATTGCTCACATATCTCAGGCCACTGCAAAATGGGTTATTCAACTTCTAAACGATGGTTGGATTTGCCGCAATACTGGTGACCCTATAGTTTTGCTTGTCACAAAACTGCTCCCTGATTGCTAATGCCTCACTTTCTCTGGAACAAACTCAGCCTCCTTGCTTTCATGTCCGGCTCCCTTACCCTGGGTGTTCGTTTCCCTGTCTCTGGTTAACAGCCCAGGGCACCTATATCCAGGGTCTGCACTTTACAAAAAAAGGGGGGTAAGGGTATACAAGGCAAGGGTCAATGTCCAGACCCTTAAATTTCCTGGCCTCCATGGCTGTCACCTTTCCAGTCCCAAATCATAGACTCAAATGGGAAGGATCAGGAGGCATTCATGATTCAAAATTAGCTTCCTCAGGCAGATCCCTACTTCGCTGGCCAGGAGTAAATGCATGTGAGGCTCTGATCAGGAACCTCTTCCTAACTCTTGAAGATATCAGACAACCTGCTGCTAAAACAAGAGATGCCCAACAAAAACTCCTCAAACTCTCTGGCCAAAGTTGTTCTTGATGATATGAGAGCCCCTGATTATAGTTCAGCTGAGTAGGGAGGCGTCTGTGCTGTGGCCAACGCCATTTGGATTGGCATTTCTGGGGAAGGTGTGACTCAACTACCTGAGATCACTAAGCCAGTTGGCTTCAAAAATGACTTTTGATTGGTTTGGGGGTCACGGCTCTGAAGTGCACTCCAGGGATTGGAATCACCGTGCTTAGGGCAGTCTCCCGAGTGCATGGTTCTCTCTCAAAAGCTTTAAACGCATGTTCACAGCCACGAATCCCCAAGCAAATTTTCTCCCTGAAACTGGGACATCAGAAAAGGAACGAGACAACGAGTAATTTAAAGAATGTGAACCCAGCATTATGACCAACCTGTGAATAGTGTATCACACACAGGTTCAGAAAAAGAAGAAAAAAAAGGTCAAAGCAGAGTAGTAGCTGGGAGCCAGAGTAGTAGCTGGGAGCAGCACCAAGGCCTTAAGTTTTGATCACATCTCACAGTTAAGTCTGAGAGTCAGATCAAAGCGGGAAGGAGGGGCAAGCGGGAAGGAGGGGCAAATTGTTTAAAAAAAGGACAACAGGGCCATCACGGAGTCACTCATGTTAAGCCTCATGTCACCAAACCAAGACTTAGTTGCACTTTTTCTCCTAGAAATGGAATCGTAAACCAGCCCATCAAGGACTGCCTGATGAGCACTCAGTGAGGTGATCTGCCTGCCAGACCCCTGCCTGCCCTCCTCTCGGAAGGTGACCTTGCAATAACCAGCTCACTGTTTGCTACTGTCACTTCTTTGTCCCTGTTCCCTTTGGCCTATACGTCTCCTGTTTCATACAGTTTCACGGAGTTCCTTTCTATGCTGCCAGACTCAGGAATCACTAAATAGAGCCAATACGATTTATTAAATTTACTCATTTGAATTTCATTTCTTTTAAAACTTAAGAATCCATGATGGGAGGGTACTGTTTACTGATAAGGGGCCAATGTCCAAGAAATTGGATATTGTAAGTTGAATGGACATTTTTAAAGTAAAATAATTTTAAAAATAGGCATATGGGTACAAAATAAATGTAATCCTTTCTAAATTGTTGTGACTTGGAGAAACATGCAAAGGATACTCCAAAAATAATAAAACATATTAAATTTTGTTTGTAATTCTCTACTTTCAAAAGTAAGTATATATTATTAATCCTCAGCCAAGGTTATTTTTTCTAGGGATTTTAGAGAGAATGGAATGGAGGGAGGGAGAGAGGAGAGAGACATCAATTGGTTGCCTCCCATATGTACCCCAACCAGGGCTATCAAATGTGCAACCCAGATACATTTCTTGACCAGGATTTGAATCCATGATCCTCCAGTGTGAGGGCCAGCACTCTAATCATTGAGCAACACTGGCCAGGGCAACAATAGTTTGTATGTATACACACACACACACACACACACACACACACACACACACAAACACATTTATAAATATATATAAAACATTGATTTTTTTACAGAGAGGAAGGGAGAGGGATAGAGAGCTAGAAACATCGACCAGCTGCCTCTTGCACACCCCCCACCGGCGATGTTCCCACAACCAACTTACATGCCCTTGACTGGAATCGATCCTGGGACCTTTCAATCCATAGACCGATGCTCTATCCACTGAGCCAAACCAGTTTTGGCAAGAATAGTTATATTTTTAATATTTCTATTAAGCAAGCCACTTTTTAAATTAGAGAATAAAGATCGCTATTTTAAAAGTTTACTTATTTTCTCAATAAATGTTACATATTTATAAAAAGGTACACACTAGTACAACGAGGAATTTACTATTCTCAGGGAAGCTTAGGGCTTTGGGTACATTTCTTCCTTAGAACTTCCTTAATTAAAAGAAGTTCATCTCTGAGGTGTATTCATTATAGAAAAAAATGGATTCATTATTATAAGTGAAATTTGTATTAAACAGTTTTTCCAAAGAGTTGACTATGGTTCTAATAGCTTTGTTTATGTTAACAATAAAATTATCATTTAATGGGAAAGAAAAGTTGTAGGTAATTAAAGACCAAAGTAATACACTACATTTTTCAGCAATTAATTGATAACTTGCTTACCATGGGCTGTCTAACAATTAACCAGGGAAACATTTCTAGGAAATAGAAAGCATAAATGCAAATATGTTCTGGATTTATTCTTTTCTAATCCATTTACCACATTATCTAATCTGGCATAAGCAGAAACCCCCCTGGAAAGATTAATATTCAAAAACACCTCTAAAACTTCTGGTTTAGTGAGCCCTAATTGTTTTGGCAACGTAAGTTGTTAGAGCAAGGAGTTTCTCGGGGTAGTTCTCATCCATCACAGGAGACTGAGTAAGAAAAGGAGAAAAAAGAGTTTTCTAGATATCGCTCTGTGTGTTATGGGTTGGCAATTTTCAATAATGTTCTTGATCAGGGCGAATATTGTACACATACCCACAACAAGTGCCTGGGGCCATGTGTGGTTACAGATGTCATATCCAAATACCACCACCATGAAGTAAATTATAGAACAATCAATCTGAATATCTAACTAAAGAGTAGTTGAACAGGTATCTTATAACCAAGAAAAAGCCACTTCAAGAAGGGCAGAGACACAGAAAGAGATGGCTCCATACCCACATGCTTCAGCTAAGAATATATTTGAGCTGCAAAAGTCCCCCTTGAAGAACATGGGGTCCCAATCCCATTTTGGGCTCCATGGCCCAGAGCACCAGAGCCAGGAAGAGGCACCCACATACTATCTGGTTGTGAAAACCACCTGGGAATCTGTCTGCTAGCAACCCAGGTGCCCTCTTAGAGGGCCAAGGCACAAAATCTCATTCACGGCCACTAACACTGGGCTCTGATGGAGGGAAGGTGAATCAGAGCAGACCGTAGTCATGTGAGGACAGACTGGGTGTGCCTCTAGGGAAAGAGCTGAAGAAACAGCCACCAGAGTCCCTGTGCCCAGTCCCTTGCCCTCACTGCCCACAGATACCATCTTTCCTGGTGCAGCACTCCCTTGCAAACTTCATGGGCATGGGGGAACTGCACATTTCCCACTCTTCCAGCCCTCTGTTGCCCCATCCAGCCAAGTTCATGCCCTGCAGAGGAGTCTGATGCCTGAGCCTGTGGTGCAGACTTTTGTGAAGGGACCTGGAGGGCAAACACAAAAGAGTCAGACAATTGTGTGGTGCTGGGGCAAGGGCCAATTCCCTGCCCCCACCAACTCCCAGAGTAGCAGTGCCCTACACCCATGGGAGATCTACCAGCCCCACCAGGAGAAAACCACTAGCTCTACCCTCTGACACCTGGTGGCCCTGCCCTGCTCAGCTTGCACTCTACAGTAAATGTCAGTGGGCTGTGCCTGCCTGGTTCCATGTACAGAAGTCTTCCCAGGAGATCTGGGCAGACTCTGAGGAAAACTGGATTGTGTGGCCCTTGGGCAGGGCTATTCTTCCCTTGCATACCAGACCAGCTTCATTGTTCCTGAGCAGAGCCGTCCCTTCACGTGGCCAAATCGTGGTCTGTTTGGGCATGATGGACCCTGCTGGCCTCACCTTGACAATTCTCTGAGACTCTGTCCCACCACAAAGTTCTGAGGCACGCAGAGGGTGGTGGCTGACCTTGGTATGCCCAGTGACTATTGCTGAGTGGTCTCAGATCCAGCACTGGTGCCAAGCTTAAACCTGTATCAATCTGGTAAACACCACTGGCTCCTACCAGGTCAGTCACTGAGCCTCCATCACATAACTCACAAACTATCAGAAGCTCCTTCAGGGAATGAGCCTAAGAATCAGGTGAAGATGGATCTTAAGGAGTCTTTGGCCCTTTGCCAACATGTGCCCGGTCTCAGTGTTGGTGATAACCAGCAGTGGTGTGCCGTGCCAATGCACACGGAGGCCCAGCAGAGGCAGCCACAAACTAAGGGTCACCTTTTTGCTCCAAAGAGGGAGCCCAGGACTGGTCACAGGCAGCACCTGACAGTGACCTGCACTGGAGTCCCTCTCAAGTGGCCCTAGAACCAACACCCAGCGGTGGGGTTCAGATCACATCAGAACATGACCTAATTAGTTCCACAAGGGAGATCTTGGCAGGCACCATACCTTGTTGGAGCAAAATCAGCTTTGTAGAATGAGCCCCTGCACAATAGCTCATACATTATGGACAGGAACAATCCTCATAGGTAGGAGCAACCCCACCCACATATGGGACCAAACCAATGAAGACTCAATTACAACAGGAGGGCTCACCCACACAAGGGACATTCCTGAAGTACCCAGCTTAGGAAAACTGAGCCCTGCAAGGCACCTGCTATATAAACCACCATACCAAGACTGAGAGGCATGGCACAAAGACAAATACAGAGCAGCCAACATGTAGAGACAAAGAATTATGTGTCAAATGAAAGATCAGAAGAAACCCCCCTCCATACTTCCCCCAAATAAACAAAATGGAGGCAAGCAAGTTACCATATACAGACTTCAAGACAATGGTTGTAAGAATGCTCAAGGAACTTAGTGAGAACTTGGACAAATAGCAAAAATTAAAAAATGGCAAATAAATCATAAAAAATAACCAGTCTGAAATGGAGAACACCATATCTGAAATGAAGAATGCAGTAGGGAATCAAAAGCTGGCTAAATGAAGAGAATCAAATTAGGAATTTGGAAGACAATTTAGCAGAAAACACCCAATCAGAGTAGCAAAAAGCAATTTTAAAAAAATGTGGATAGTCTAAGGGACTTCTGGGACACCACCATAACATGTGCTTAATGATGGTACCAGAAGGAGAGAGCGAGCAAGATTTGAGAACCTATTTAAAGAAATAAAGGCTAAAAAATTCCCTAACCTGGTGAGGGAAAAAGACACATCCAGGAAGCACAGAGTTTCTCAAATATGATGAAGCCAGAGTGGCCCAAGACACATCATAATTCAAATTGCAAACGCCAAACACAGAGACAGAATCTTAGAAGAAGCAAGAGAAAGAAAGTTACTAAAAGGGAGTTCCTAGAAGACTGTGAGCTGATTTCTCAACAGAAGCACTTCAGGCCAGAAGGGATTAACATAAATATTCAAAGTGATGAAAAGCAAGGACTACAACCAAGACTACTCTACCCAGCAAAGCTATAATTTGAAATTGTAGGTGAAATAAAGAGTCTCTCAGACAAGAAAATAACTAAAGGGGTTCATTAATACTAAACCAGTATTACAAGAAATGCTAAATGCTAAAGAGAGAAATACAGTTATAAAGAATAAAATGGCAATAAATACGTACCTAGCAATAATCACTTTAAATATAAACTGATTAAATGCTCTTATCAAAAGACATAGGGTGCTGAATATATAAGAAAACATGACCCATATTTATGTGGTCTATAAGAGACCTAGCTCAGGATGAAATATACACAAAGACTGAAAGTAAATATATGAAAAATATATTGCATGGAAATGGAAATGGGAAAAAAAGCTGGAGTAGCAATACTTGTAGCAGATAAAATAGACTTTAAAACAAAGGTTATAATAAGAGACAACAAAGGAATTACATAATGACAAAGTGGTCATTCCAACAAGAGGATATAACCTTTGTAAATATTTATGCACCCAACATAGGAGCATCTAAATTTATATAGCAAATATTGATGGACATAGAAAGATTAACAGTAATATAATTATAGTAGGGGCTTTTAACACTCCATTGACATCAAAGATAGATAGGACAGACTGTTGACTGTGCCACCGGATTGTCCTAGCGGGAAGGAGACAAAAGCTCCGGACTGTGCTGAGCCCCAGTTCTGACCGCACTGAACCCCAGCTCTAGACCAGACCCTGGGAACCCAGGTTCATATGGAGGGAATTTGGGCCATAAGGCGGAAACTCAGGGGAGCTGCAAAAGGCAGAGCCCTGGAGGTGAGCACTTGGTGCACAGAGGACAGACTATTGACTGTGCCGCTGGATTGTCCTAGCGGGAAGGAGACAAAAGCTCCAACTGCACTGAACTCCACTTACAACCCCACTTCCAACTGCACTGAACCCCAGTTTCGGGCTCATTGGGGGAGAGACTACTAGACTGTCTGGTAGTGGGTGAAACTCGAGGGCATCTTTCTCTCAGAGGTGCTTGCAGCGAGTACCAAAGCAGTGAGTACCAAAGGACACTGAGGAACACAGACTCAGGAACCTCATAGGGTAGGGCTGACAGGAAGTCAAGGCTGTAGGCTTCACCCTGAAACTCTGCCCCATCCAAGCTGAACACAGAGGCTTTTGCAATTTTCCAAGTCTAGTCGAATAAGGCTGTCTCCTGGCATAGACACAGCTGAGCCTCACAACCAATTGTCCTGGAGGTCAGTTCCTCTCAGTGATACCAACAACAATCAAGATTTAACTGCAATAAGGCTGTATCCATAGTCCACAAAGGGGTGCACCAAGAGTGTCCTCCTCAGGTAACTGGGAGGCTGACCCACTGAACCATATAGGGCACCTTAATACACAAAGCCACCCTACCAACTCAGGGAAGCTGCGAAAATGCAGAGACAAGGAAAGAGATCACAAATGAAAGAAATGGAGGACAAAAAGAGACTGGATATAGAGTTCAAAACCATGCTTATTAAGGTTTTTCAAGAATTTCCTTGAAAAGGCCGATAAAATAGATGAGACCTATCAGGATATGAAAAGGGATCAACTAGAAATAAAGAATACATTGTTTGAAATAAAAAAAATATTATACAGAGTCCTAAAAACAAAATGGAAGATCGCAAGAATCAAGTCAAAGATTTGGAACATAAAGAGCCAGAAGACACTCCTCTGCAGAAGCAAGAAGACAAGAGAATCCAGAAAGTTGAAGATAATGTAAGAAACCTCTGGGACAACTTCAAGAGAATCAACATCTGAATTATGGGGTCCCAGAAGAAGAGAGAAAGCAAGATACCAAAAACATATTGGAAGAAATAGTGACAGAAAACTTCCTCCACTTGGTGAAAGAATTAGATTTACAAGTCCAGGAAGCACACAGAACCCCAAACAAAATGAATCCAAAGAGGACCACACCAAGACACATCAAAATTAAAATTCCAAGAGCAAAAGACAGATAGATTATTAAAAGCAGCAAGAGAAAAGCTGGTAGTTACCTATAAAGGGGCACCCATACAATTGTTAGCTGATTTCTCAACAGAAACCATGCAGGCCAGACAGGAATGGCAAGAAATATTCAAGGTGACGAACAGCAGGAACCTACAGGCAAAATACTCTACCCAGCAAAGCTATCACTCAGAATAGAAGACCAGATAAAGAGCTTCACAAATAAAAAAAAAAAAGCTAAAGGAGTTTATCACTGCCAAACCAGAATTATATGAATTGCTGAAGGGGGTTCTTTAGGAAGAGGAAGAAAATAAAGATAAAAATTATGAACAACAGATACATAACTATCAACAAGTGAATCTAAAACCCAAGGGAATTAAAAAGTCTGATGAACAATATTAACTGGTGAATATAATAGAATCAGAAGTATGGAAGGGAAGTGAACTGATGATTCTTGGGGAAAAGGAGAGTGGCGGGGGGGAGGGGGTGCAGGAAGAGACTGAACATAAACCATGCACCTATAGATGAGGTCAATGGGGTTGTGGAAAGGGCAGAGGGTGGGGTGGGAACCTGGTGGAGGGGAACAATGTAGGGAAAAAAATAAGGAACATTTGTAATAATATGAGCAATAAAGATTTATTTAAAATTACAAAAGAATCAATAAGGAAACAGTGTCCTTAAACAGCACACTATACCAGATAAATTTAATTGCTATTTGCAGAGAAGTTCATACCAAAGCAGAATATACATTATTTTCAAGTGTTAATGAAACATTTTTTAGTGTAGACCACATGTTAGAACACAAAACGAATCTAACTTAATAAGATCAAAATCATATTTCCTGTGAGTGGGGTCGATGATCTTTATTTGGTCTCATAAAATATTAAAGACTCAACCACTGTACAAGTCTTCAATTAGGTAATCTGACATTCACCTACTTGGGAGGAGGAAAGTATCTTGATCAGGCTTTCTCAACTTCAGCACTAATTATATTTTTGATATCTGGAGCACTCATGTTGTGTGTGTGTGTGTGTATGTGTGTGCACGCACGTGCGTGTGCAGGGCTCCCTTGTGCATTGTAGGATGTTTAGCATCATCCCTGGTTTCTACCCATCAGTTGCCAATAGTAGCCTCCCCATACGACAATTAAAATGTCTCCAGACATTGTCGAATGGCCCCTCTGTAGAGAATCACCCTCCAGTGAGAACCACTGTCTTTCTACATCATCAAACACGTGTGCACACAGCTTATGCTCATCTTAGGTAGCTGAGTAGGCAAAACCCTGGGAACTGCTTTTTCAGAATGACTTTTTCTTAGTAAAATATTATATACTTCTAGCATCAATTCTGACTCTACTCAAGTTCTTTGAAAGCAAGAGGAAATCTTCATACAGTTTGAAAATCAAAGGTAATGGGTTATGATAAAATCACCTACTGCAGGCGTGTTTTCTCTGTTCCGGGATAGCCAAATGAAATATTTGACAAAGAAGTTTATAGGTTACTAAAAGTTTTTGGTTTATTTTATGGAAGCAAAGTGAATCTATTTTTCTGAATATAGTGGTATTAATCACCGGAAAATGTTCTTAAATACAGGAGCTATTCTCATCCTGGGCTTTTGAAATATAGCAATCACAAATGTTCTGCATGAAATTGAGTCTTATGTTGACTTATAGTTCATCTGTTTTTTGATATTATCTTCATCTGGGTGGATAGTTGAGAGAAATTACCTGAGTTCTATTAAGGCTTAAACACTACCCATCTATCCCAATAGAACAGTCACAGAAAAATAGAATTTTTCTCAATATCAGCATTACCTTCAGTCTGTATGAAATTATTACCTCCATCCACAGAAAACTGATGGTCCATTTTAACTATTTATTCCACTCAAGTTGTCAAACTAAAACAGAGTGAAAATGCCAGTAATTTATATCCAGGCCTTAACACACTGCTAGCACATCATAGCTGGAAACCTAAACTCCCAGTAGACTGCTTTCATCAATAAAAGAAAAACAACTGGCCAGGCTTGGGTGAACCCGAAATCTGTGTGAGCATGCCCTCACCAATAAGAATTCATGTTTAAGGTTTCATTAAATATACTTTTCCCCTCACCTTTTATACTGTTTAGACTTGACAATATTAATACTTTTTTCTACACCCTGAAAAGTCTAGCACTGGGCCTGGCACGGAGAGAGAATAGACAAAAAATCCAAATAGATCAGTAATTACTAATTCTGTTTTTATCAGATAAGATTTTAACGTTACAACTACATAGCAATTTGACTCAAATGTAGTGAAACAAGGAAAAACAAAGTACATCTGTCATTTTTTTGTGTGAAAAAACGTAGCAAAATAAATTGACATTTATTAAAATAAACATCTGCCTAATAGAATTTCCTAAGACATAAAGATGTTTATAAGTAGAAACTCAGGTGAGACTGAAATTGGAATGGTTCCATGATGGAGTGTCTCTTTTAAAAAATCTTTAATATACCTTTTTATAAATATTCAAATATAACATTCTGTAGACCACTTGAAAATACAAAAATAAGTATTGTTAAGAAATTCTCTTAGTTTTCATAATTCCATTTTGGAGGTATAATACAGTGAATATATTATTTCACATAGAAACTGTTATAATCAGTTCATATAATCCAAAAAATATACCTAAGTCTGTTATTATATTACTATGATTTCTAATGTGTTGGATATTCAAACACCTTTTTTTTAAAAAAAAAAATTAACTCTAGATTTTACTATAATGTGCAAACTGAGATTTAAAAAATTTAACTCTAGATTTTACTATAATGTGCATACTGAGATTTACATACTCATATGCCTATTACTGACCCTAAATTAATTTTCTCAGTTAAAAATATTATAAGTGCTAATGTTTATAATATATTTGTGTGCCTAATACTTGGAATTTGTATCTGAGGCTATATCTATTTTAAAGCATTTTGTTCCATCTCATCAACTGTTATGGGGTAGATTGTGTCCTCCAAAATTTATATGTTGTAGTCCTAACCCCAGTACCTCAAAAATGTGACTTTATTTAGAAACAGGGCTGTTGCAGATGTAGTAAGTTCAGATGAGGCCACACCAGGATAGGGTGGGCTCCCACATCAGTCTGCTCTCCTTCTTAGAAGGGAAAACTGGGCGCAGTCACACAGAAGAGGGACACTATAAAGAGGCACGGAGACATGGTCAGCGACAAGCCCAGAAGGCAGTCCTAGAACAGATCCTTCCCTCTCAGCCTCAGAGGGAACCAGCCCAGCCAATACCTCGATTTTGGACTTCCAGCCTCCAGAACAGAGATGACAAAATTCTGATGTTCCAGCCATTCAGTCAGTGGTCCTTTCCACAGCAGCCTGAGCATACTCACACCCCAACCAACACTGCAGAAAATGTCCCCACACTCCAAACTCCATCTTCCTCATCCGACACACCTTCACTGACCCTGAACATAGTTGGTCAAGCATTTTTAACTTTTTATTCTCTTTTATGTCCAGGTCATTGTCTATTTATCTCTGTTTCCTTACTTCCAGCCCATAGTCATTATAGAGGGCATTTTCTTAATATTCCAATGGTCTTGAAATAATTAAAAGTAATAGCAATAGTTAATATTGAATGCTTTCTATTTTCAGGCTTTATGCAAAATTAAACTCTTTATGTTAATTACCTCTTTTATTGCCATGCTAATGGACCCATGGAAATAAAGTGTCATCTACATCATCTTTTTTTGTTGTTGTTAATCCACACCTGAGGGTATTTTTTCCCCTCACTGCTTTTTAGAGAGAGTGGGAGGGAGGGAGGGGGAAAGAGAGAGAGAAACACATCAATTGGTTGCCTCCCCAAGGCACTCCAATAGGGCTGGGGATCAAACCTGCAACTCAGGACATGCCCTTGACCAGGAATCCAACCCGAGACCCTGCGGTCTGAGGGCGGACGCTCCAACCCCCAACTACCCCAGCCAGGGCTCTGCATCCTCTTCTGTCTGGGTTTGTCATCGAGGTGTCCGGAGCATTTTATTTATTTATTTTTAAAATATATTTTATTGATTTTTTATTTTACAGAGAGGAAGAGAGAGGGATGCAGAGTTAGAAACATCGATGAGAATCACCTACCAGCTGCCTCTTGCACACCCCCTACTGAGGATGTGCCCGCAACCAAGGTACATGCCCTTGACTGGAATCGAACCCGAGACCTTTCGGTCCGCAGGCCGACGCTCTATCCACTGAACTAAACTGGTTTCAGCTATCCGGAGCATTTTAGACATCCATGTCATGTTAACACCTTTACTACTCCAGCATAAGACTTTAAAAATGACTGCAGCCTGACGTGGAGTTATGACTAACTGGACTCTCACCACAGTGGTGCTCAGAGAGACAAATTAGAATTGGCACTGCAGTGGCATTTATTCTAGAAAGTGTAACTTTCATTGATTAACACTGTAAATTTCACTGGAATTTTTACAGTATTTCACTTCATTGAATAACTCCTTCCCTTATTCCCAGGAGAAAAGAAAAGAAAAGAAAAGAAAAAGACTGTTTTGATGGTTAGGAAGCCAAATAAGATGCAAATGTCAGTAGCTAGTGACCATAAGTAGCAAAGACAATTGTGCTGAAATCTGAGGACAGAACAAGAAACAGCTCTGTGGGTGGGTGGAGGGGGGGAGCAGCCACTGGCCGGTGGAGGCCAGGCCAGCAGGAGTGAGGTGTCAGCGGGTCACTGGGCAGGGAGTGCAGTGCAGGGGGCTGGATGGGACAGGCCAGGGTAGGCCCGAGGGACAGGCCAACAGAACAGATCTGGGTAGAGGCGAATGGAGAAGAGTTTGTGGCATGGCAAGATGGGATCCTGTCAGGGGCGGAAAGGGAAGTTATGAGAGGAGAATGGGCTGACAGCAGCTGTGGAGTTTGTCACTTAGGAGCAGCAGCTGGCTAAGATGGCGCTTATCTGGGAGACAGCTGTCACAGCCCCGTGTTAGCAAACCTCCCACATAAGCACTATGCAAACAGCCAGGGCGGAGTTTGACAGGAGACCAAGGTAATTTTTTTTTCTTTTTTGCTCATAATAATCTATATTTTAATTATTATCTGTGAGGTAACTTGGATCTTACTCTTTTGAACGCCTTAAGGCACCGTCTAGGAAACATGTGATCCCAGACTTGAAGGGTGGAGAAGCTGGCAGAGGCCTGAAGAACTCCAGGATTTTAGAATGAGGCCGTGAGAGGATGGGGGCGGGAATCTTAATTCATGCCAACACCCTTTCCAATAAAAGTGTCAGGCCTCATTTCAACTAATGCTATTTTTAAAAAAAATTTTAAATATATTTTTATTGATTTCAGAGAGGAAGGAAGAGATAGAAACATCAATGAGAATCACTGATTAGCTGCCTCCTGCACGCCCCCACTGGGGATCGAGCCTGCAACCCAGGCATGTGCCCTTGACCGGAATCGAACCTGAGACCCTTCCGTCCGCAGGCTGATGCTCTATCCACTGAGCCAAACTGGCTAGGGCCAGCTAATGCGCTTTACAGTTCCTATGCATGGCGGTTTTCCCACTCCACCCAGCAATCCTCTCACACCAGCTGGGAATCACACAATTCAACTCAATCTGCCACTGTCAGCCTAGTTATGACATCAGATCCCACAGGTTAAGGACGCCATGGCAAAAGACTGCCTCTCCCCTGTTGCCAGTTTAAGTTGTCACCTGAGCTTCTGACTGTGAGTCAGGGGGGCCCGGGAGGCCTCTTTGGGTTTGGCTAATTGCCTAGAGTGGCTCACAGAACTCCAGCAAAGAAGATTCTATTCCTTCTGGACCTTGGGGCCTGGGAAGCGGGCTTTCCGGAAGCATTCTGGTTCACCAACCCAGAAGCTCCCCGACACTCCTTCCTCCTTGTTCATGTTAAGGACACTTCATTACATAGACATCATTAGCTGGGGTTTGCCGACCACTGCCGTAGGCCTATAACGTCTTTAGGAAAAGGTCCATCTTTGCCTGTCCACAAGGATTGTCCATTTTTCCTGTGCACCAACATCAACACACTTTTGAACAGCTTCTTTCTCAGATGCCTCAGAATCCTAACAATCCTCAAGAGCACAGAATCTGAACTATCCTGTAATCTAATCTCTGCCTTGCTTTCTCCCACTTTCTTGTAATCTTCCTCAATTCCAAATGTGTAAAAGAAACTGTCATTCTCTGGAGCATTTTCTACGTCTACTAAGATCTTTTTTTTTATAAATATATTTTTATTGATATTTTACAGAGAGGAAGGGAGAGAGATAGACAGCGAGAAACGTCGATGAGAGAGAAACATCAACCGGCTGCCTCCTGCACACCCCCTACCGGGGATGTGCCCACCACCAGTGTACATGCCCTTGGCCGGAATCCAACTCGGGACCTTTCAGTCTGCAGACCGACGCTCTACCACTGAGCCAAACCGGTTTCGGCTACGTCTACTAAGATCTTGCTTTCAGGCCTGTTTGGCTCAAAATACACTCTAATAAACTCATAAAAATTTTCTACAGATTAGGATGTTCTTATGTCAACATTTCTTTCTATAAATCACAACATCACACTCTTTCTGCTTCCTTGCTTCATTATTTTTTCTTGCCAGAGAAATGACTAATGTGTTTTCCAAGGGTGTGACATGGATGTTTGATCCCTCACAGAGACATTTTCTGTCATGTCTGTTGCAGAAAGCCCGATGCCCTGTTCCGAGCAATAAGATGCCTGCTTATGCAGGAAGCCAAATATCAAATTTGGCTAAACTGCAACTGACAGCAACAGCCCTAATCCCGTGTGTGTTTCTTCCGGGAGCCCATTAATTATCCTCACAACTGTCTGGCAGTGAAAGAGGATGTGCTTGGGTTTCTCCAGCTTGAAGTTCACGCATCTTGTGTCCTGGTGGCCCTCCACATGCCTGCCCCCGCCACTGTTCACTACCCATCTCATCTCCAGGCACGCCCCACCCCAAACCAAACATTTGCAAAACATTTGCCCAATTCACTCATCTGTTAACTATTTAATTTGTATTCCTGTGCCTCACTCAGCAATGATTTTCTGCTAACCCAGGTAAGGAGAGAAAATGATTTCAGAAACAGCTGTTTCTGGCTGACCATCTATTCATTCCATCTTTCAATCAAAATCAAAATACAGAGGGGAGTGAGGGTGTGTGTGTGCATATGTGTGTGCAATGTGCGCACCCGCCAGGTGCTATGCTAGGTGCTGGGAATATGGAGGGAAACAAAAACACTGTCTTTGGAGGACCCCTGTGGGATGGCACTAAGTATAGTGATAACAGCCACAGACTTGAGGGTCCCCCCGGATTCCTGTCTGCTCTAACTAGTGTATCATACCTCCAAGGAAGGACTCCCAAATTCATTGGAGTTTTATAAACAGATTTCTGAGGAACCTTGCAATTGCCCACAGAAATGGCAGCACTGGTATATCAAAAGTCTTAGGCTGGCTTTGCCCAAGCCATTGGCTTGTGTTTGCAATGCTATCTGTGGGCATCTTGCATGCAATCAAATCCATCTCATTGAATTTCCTCTGACTGTGCAGTCTGAGAACTAGTCCACAGCAACCAAATCCATTTCAAGACAGAAAGGGGATATGTTCACAAAGGCGTCTTTTCCCCACTAGAGTGCATAGGATCAAGGTGGCAGTTCATAAATTCTCTTTTGGTTTAACACTTGATAATGCTGTTGTCTCCACAGGAAAGCTTTGGTGGTCTTCATACACAGCAGGCATGGCACTTGACTACATAGCAACCTGTAATTTGGAGGAATTTCCCAGGAGGCTGTGCTCATTGGACCGTGCAGTCCCATGTAGAAGACTGCCCTTTTCCAGGGATTGATGGAGTTTCCTGCCCATCAGTCCCATGAGGGCCCAGCGCCCTGAATCAGATCCAAGGACAGAGCAGCCCTGCTTTCCCTTGCCCTCACCTCCTCTCACATTTCCTCTGTGTGCAAAGCACTCGGGGCACAAAGGTCAATGAGGCACGACACTGACTCAGCACATAAGAAGGTGCCTCATTGTAATATCACATAAAAATAAAAGTAATTACAAATAATAGCAAAGCCTAGAGTTTGGATTAAGGCTTCAGGACAATATGAAGTTGAGTGATAGAAGACTTGGGATGTACAAATGTCTGTACCTATTTCTGACAATAACATCAGGTTATTATACTTACTGTGAAATATCAAGTCAGATTCTGAAATAGATATTAGACAAAAATAAATGTAGTAAAGGGACAGAGGGCCCTCAAAGGAAGTCTGTCATGGCCTGGTGTCCTGTGGGACACAAAGCAGGGAGCCATGTTTTGGTTCTCCTAGGGAGACATTTGAGAGAGGTGACACTTGAGCTGAGTCTTGTGAGATCAGCTGTGGATAAAGGAGCAATTTCAGGCAAGGCAAAGAACAGGAATGTAGTCCAAGATAAGGCATCATGGTGCATCTATACAACTCAAGGCGGTTGTGTGATATGGCTGGTGGATAGTGGACAGGTTTTGGGGGACATGACAGAAGCAGGACCCAGACATGGAGGGTTCTATATGTATCCCATGAAAGCATGCTCACACCAACAAGGGATCCTGTTTAGCACCAAGACTGACTGATCATTTAGAGACTACAATTAATCAGGGGCACATGCCCAAAGGAGAAATCTGTGACCATGGGTACACAACTTGCCAGTCCTTTCTTGCCCAGTCAGGATGCACTCAAGCCTCTTACAACATTAGCTTCTTTGCTAATCTTAATTAATATATGTGGCTCCATTTACACAAACTCAGCTGTTTTGTATTTATTTTTATCTCAATTGTTTACTCACATGGTTACCTAGTTTATATGATGTTTTCTAGGGAGCCACGTTTCAGAAACCCATGGTGTTTTGGGTTTGTTTACCATAAGGAGTTATAAATAGATCAGGTACATCTTGCTAAAAGCATTTCATAGACAAGGGTTCTCCAACTAGCAAACAGCATGATTTGAGCTGACAGGAGATCTATGATGTTATTGGCGTGTTTCTAAGGAGATTTGGTGTCATTACTTTCTTTCCTCCCCAGGTAATTCTCTGCTTAACTTCTCCATCCAAGAAGGGGAGAGAATGCATTGTAGGCTTGCTACAAACCATTTATGCCTCAGTATGCATTTATACTACCATAAAAGTAGCATGAATTTATAGCGCAATCCTGAGGCTGTCTGAATTACCTGAGTTTCTTGGTAAATTGCATATCAAATCGGATCTTTAAAGCTGGGGCCCAGGATTGGATTTTAAAGACTAACAAAGGGCTCAGATGATGAAGTAGGAATATTCTGCACTCACCTCTTCCCAGGACACACTGAATCTACCACTACTTATAGAACGTTTTCTTATGAACAAAACAAAAAAACTAACAAAAACACCTAACAAAAAAAAATCTAAAAATGAGCTGAGCAATTCAGAACTACATATTGGGAAAGTAAGAAAAAAATCACACCAACGTGGCTAGGGAAGGCTGGGACACAGTCTTGCCATAAACCCCGCTCCTGGTGCAGCAACTCAGGGAACCCCGAACCCAGAACTTCTTACTGTGGAGCAAAGAGTTTAAACCTCACATTAGGCATCTCAACTTTTAAGACCTGCACTGAGAGATTGAGTACTCAAAACATCTACCTTCAAAAACTAATGGGGCTTATGTCCACAAGACCCACAGGCAATATGGTGGAACACAGATATGACTCTTAAAGGGCTCACGTGCTGCAATTAACTTGGGCCCAGCACATGGGTACCCAATTGTACCAAGACTTGTGTGAGAGAGGCTCCTTTGCTAATCTTAAAACGTAGACCTAAGGGCAGACATTTAACTCAGCACATATCTACTGGCCTGCTGGGATATTCTCCACAGACTTAAACTGATGGGTGCCACCTTGTGTCTTTTTTTTTTTTTTTTTTTTTAGTTTCTCATACCCTAGACCAGTGGTTGGCAAACTCATAAGTCAACAGCGCCAAATATCAACAGTACAACGATTGAAATTTCTTTAGAGAACCAAATTTTTAAAACTAAACTTCTTTTAATACCACGTCTTCAAAATAGACTCACCTAGGCCCTGGTATTTTGTGGAAGGGCCATACTCAAGGGGCCAAAGAGCCACAGTTTGCTGACCACTGCCCTAGTCCTTTTATTTTTCTTTCCCCCAAGTGGCCACCATCTTTATACTCCCCCCCTCACCTGGCTCAAGCTAGAGAGTGCTATCCTCTCACTCTACCTCTGCTGAGATCCACAGCCCTAGTATCTCTCACAGGGAAACTTTTATGTGTGTTTGGTGCCCTGGATTTTATAGATGGCGCTCCATTTCTGAGGCCACTGCCCAGGGAAAACCCCTGATCACCTGGCTCTGGTGGCCACCGAACTTATGTTCCCGAGTCCCATGGCACTGGAGGGACAGTTCTGGGCAGGCTACCACTCATAGGGTACCACGCAGATAGCATCACCGAAAACCACATCTGTCTCCCCGGGAAAGAGGTCTACTTGCTTGTGCTGAAGTTTCGGCCTGAGGGAACAGCCTCAGGTCTGGTACACATCTAGAAGGCTATGGAGGTGCTCTAGGGAATGAATGCAGGCCAGTGGAAGCCATCTTTGCACGCTACCGCCTATCAAATCACTACACTGACATAGTAATTAAAACAGCATTGTGCCGAAACTGGTTTGGCTCAGTGGATAGAACGTCGGCCTATGGACTGAGGGGTCCTGGGTTCGATTCTGGTCAAGGGCATGTACCTTGGTTGCAGGCACATCCCCAGTGGGGGATGTGCAGGAGGCAGCTGATCAATGATTCTCTCTCATTGATGTTTCTAACTCTCTATCCCTCTCTCTTCCTCTCTGTAAAAAATCAATAAAATATATTTTATGAAAACAACAACAACAACAACAAACCAGCATTGTACTGGTATAAAAAACAGACACATAGATCAATGGAATAGAATAGAGAGCCCAGAAATAAACCCACCCATTTATGGTCAATTAGTACTTAACAAAGGAGATAAAAACATAGTGTGGATTTGTGGGGGTGAATGAAATGGGTAAAGGTGGTCAGTCAGAAACTAAGCAATTCACAGGATGGAATGCACAGCATGGTGACTACATTGGATAACACTCACGTAAATTTTAAAGTTGCTGAAAGAATAGATCTTAAAAGTTCTCATCACAAGACAAACATTTTGTAACTATGCATGGTGATGCATATTAACTAGACTTCTTGTGGTTCACATTTTGCAACACAAATATCCAATCATTATGTTATAACATTACATCAGTTTCAATATACATGTCCATTATACATTAATAAAAAAATAATGCAGATCACACACTACGGTTTTTATGCAAGCTAATGTTTGAGATTCGGTAATATATGTGGAGACATTTGAAGTGAGTTTCAATGTTTGAACTGAGGGCGGTTCTGAGATCTCCAGTAGCTTAAGCTAAATGAAACAAAGTTTGTATTAAAAACCCAGAAATCAATCTAGGAGATAAGAAATAAAATGCCCAGGGAATGGTGCCTGCCTATGATTATTGGCGTGAAAATGGGGGGGGGGGATTATTTCTTATTCCAGTCATATCTCTAACAATCCTATTGCCTGGAAAGATATTAACTCTTCAGGAGCAATGAACACCCATTCATCACTAGCATTCTGTGATTCTGCTTTATGACTAATTGAAGTGTGCTATGATAGGAAAGTCTTTCCTTTTATCCCAATAACATAATTGAAATGTGCTTAATACACATTTTTAAAGCTAAATTTGAAATACTCTAGAGTGCTGGTGTCAAAATAATGCTATATGAAACAAACAGATCATCCTACCAAAGCAATCAGCAAGACATTTCAAAGTCAGTATGCTATGGACGGATTAATACAGCTCTTCTTTTCTAAACACACATAGAAATAATAGCTAAAACGTATGGTGATTTGATGTTGATATGCTCACAATTAATAATAGAGTGCCTGGACACTGGTTTTCTCTAATTAACACTAAAATTTTACTTTTTGGCTTTAATGGTCTAATCTAAAAATGATCAGGCTCTTTAAAACAATAGTCATAGTTCAGGAATTTAAATTAAGAAATTATTCAGAGGTAAGTTCATAAATTCATGTATGAGAAAGAATTATTACAGTATAACTCATAAACACTGCAATTCAGAAACAACCTAAGTGCTTCAAAAAATAAGGAATTTTTTTATTTTTTATTATTATTTTTAAAAAATATATTTTATTGATATTTTACAGAAAGGAAGGGAGAGAGATAGAGAGCCAGAAATGTCGATGAGAGAGAAACATCGACCAGCTGCCTCTTGCACACCCCCCACCGGGGATGTGCCCGCAACCAATGTACATGCCCTTGGCTGGAATCGAACCCGGGACCTTTCAGTCCATAGACCGACGCTCTACCACTGAGCCAAACCGACCTCGGCAATAAGGAAATTTTTAGATAATTTATGGTAAATAGTATCATGAGATTTTTGTAGACATTAAAATATTGTCTTGGAAGATAAGAAAACCCTCATAATCTAAATGACCTCTTATAAATGTAGAGTATAAAGTTGCATATTCAAAATAACAGTTGTGATTAAAAAATGTGCATAGAAACTAGCATGAAAAAAAGGCATAAACTTTAATGCTGCTTACCTCAAAGATGTAGCATTGTGAATGATGTGTGTTTTACATTGTCTGCCAATATTTTCTCTATTTTTTATTGAAAATGTGTAATACCATATTATCAGAAAAAAATGTTAATAAAATACTAGGAGGAAAAGCTAGAAGGAAGGAAGGAAGGAAGGAAGGAAGGAAGGAAGGAAGGAAGGAAGGAAGGAAGAGGGAAGGAAGGAAGGAAAAGGTGTCAAATACAACTCACCATTGTGACCGAGAGATCAAATGTAACTCAGAGATTAAATCTTTAACACACCAGCCTAATTTTCATTGACTTCTTTCTATCACCAATGTCAAGTTTAGACTTTGTTAGTAATTTTCCTTCCACTAGAGTGCATTGCAGTAGAGCTAATCAAAGCATCTGTACCCTGAATTTCCTAGAAGGTGGCCTATCTCAGTTTCTGCAATTTTATACTCTTAGCAGTTGTTTCCGCCCGTGTAACAGATAAGAGAAAATTTTGGACAGAGTTGCTGGTCTCCATGGTGAAAGCTATTCCTCAGGCCCATCTGATGTTGCTGCTGCATCCTGAGGTCCTAGTGGGATATAGGTGTGTTACATAAGGCTGGAACAAAGCCCATAGGTGCAGTAATTAATACTGCATAAATTTGGTCCTAATTTTTCTTTCACATGAACACTCTGCCTTACAAAGGGACACTCTGCCATCATACTCCCAGCTAGAGAGATAGCTAGAAAGAATCAATTGAGCCAATCTGCCTCAATCCATTATTAAATAAGAACTCTATATTTCACCCATGTGAGTATTCTTTGGAAGGTAATTTAAATATTTCTTTACTTATCTCTTTCAAGTTTGCTTTCTCTCCATGACCTGCCTACCTCTCAGGGCACTCATTTATCCTTGCTCAACCCCGTTTTCTCCTGCCTTTGTTATCCCCTTTCCCATTAGATCTGCCTTCTTAATTCTGCTGCCATCTCTTATAGATGAGCTAGAAAGTTCCATACTTGCAGTTACCCCAGTAAAATCTATTTTCTGTGAACCTACACATTCTCCAGAGTGAACCTGTAAGACAAAATGTTCTCTTGGTAAAATTGATCACTTCTTCTAGAGTGTGTGTGTGTGTGTGTATATATATATATATATATATATATATATATATATATATATATATTAGCACAGAGAGGAAAATATACTACTATAGTTGATAACATTGCTGTTTTAGAGACTTAAAATAGCATTTTACTGAATAAACTATCCTAAAATTTTATGGAACCCACCACAAAAGATCAAAAATCACTAATGAATAATGAGACAGAAGAACAGAGCTGGGAGCATCATGCTCCCTGATTTCAAACTATACTATACTACAAAAGTATCATAATAAAACAGTATGGTATTGGTATACAAACAAACATACAGATCCATGAAACAAAATAGAAAATGAGAAATAAACCCAAACATATATGGTCAATTAATTTATAACAAAGCAGCCAAGAATATTCAATGAAGAAAGGGCAGTCTCTTTAATACATGCTGTTGGGAAAACTAGATTGCGTTATACAAAATAATGATACTGAATCACTCTCTTATACCATGCACAAAAATGAATTCAAAGTGGATTAAAGACTAACTGTAAGATCTAAAACCATAAAACTCCTGGAAGAGAGCATAAGTGGTAAGCTCCTTGACATTGGTCTTAATGATGATTTTTTGGATCTGACACCAAAAGCAAAAGCAACAAATTAAAAACAGACAAACAAACAAATGAGATTATATCAAACTAAAAAGCTGCTGCACAACAAAGGGAGGAAACCACACATAAAATGAAAAGTTAACCTACTGAATGGAAGAAAATATTTGCAAACCATATACCTGATAAAGTATTAGTAGCCAAAATATTAAAAATTCACACAATTCAAGAGCAAAAAAAACCCCCAAAAATCTGATAAAAAAATAGGCGAAATATCTTAACACATTTTTCCAAAGTAGACATATAGATGGCCAACAGGTCATGAGAAGATGCTCAACATCATTAATAATCACAGAAATACTAATCGAAACTACAATGAGGTATCACCGCATTATTAAAAAGATAAAAAAATAATAACAAAGTGTTGGTGAGATTGTGAAGAAAAGGGAACTTTTGTGAAACCTTGGTGGGAAAGTCAATTGGTGTAGCCACTATGAAAGTCAGTCTGAAGGTTAAAAAATATTAAAAATATAACTATAATATGATTCAGCAATGCCACTTTTGGGTATTTATCTGAAGAAAACAAAAACTCTAACTTGAAAGAATATATGCATCCCAATGTTCATAGTAACATTGTTTACCATAACAAAGATAGGAAAACTTCCCCAGTGTCTATCAAAATGTAATCTTATACAATTAAGAGGTAATATGCAAACTGACCATCACTCCAACACACAAGATGGCTGCCTCCATGTGGTCACAAGATGGCTGCCACAAGATGGCCAGCAGGGGAGGGCAGCTGGGAGGGCAGTTGGGGCGATCAGGCAGGGGAAGACAGTTAGGGGTGACCAAGCTGGCAGAGGAGGGCAGTGGAGGGACCAGGCCTGCAGGAGGGGGGCAGTTGAGAGAAACCAGGCCTGCAGGGGAGGGCAGTTAGGAGTGACCAGGCTGGCAGGGAAAAGCAGTTTGGGGGGACCAGGCCAGCAGTGGAGGGCAGATGGGAGTGACCAGGCCTACAGAAGAGGGCAGTTATGGGGTGACCAAGCCAGCAGGAAAAAGCAGTTAGGGGTGACTGTGCCAGCAGGGGAGGGCTGTTAGGGGCAATTGGGCCTGTAGGGAAGCAGTTAGGTATTGATCAGGCTGGCAGAGGAGTGGTTAGGGGTGATTAGGCTGGCAGGGAGAAGTGGTTAGGGGCAATAATGTAGGCAAGTGGTTAGGAGCCAGCAATCCTGGATGTGAGAGGGATCCCAGATTGGAGAGGGTGCAGGCTTGGCTGAGGGACATCCCTCCTGCCCCATGCATTAATTCCATGCCTCATATACAATGAAATATTCTACAACCATAAAAGGAAGGAAATCTTGTCATTTGCAACAACATAGCTAGAACTTGAGGGCATTATGCTAAGTGAAATAAGTCAGAGAGAAAGGCAAATACTATATAATCTCACTTACATGTAGAAAATAAAAACAACAACAACAACAAAAAACCAGGTTTATAAATATACAGAGAACAGATCAGTGGTTGTGGAGTACAGGGTTTGGGGATGGATGAAGAGGTAAAAAAGGTACAAAGTTCCAGTTATAAAATTTGTAAGTCATGGGGATATCATATTCATCATGGTGACTATAGTTAACAATTTTATATTTCACATGTGGAAGATGCTGAGAGAAGATGATAAATATTCTATAAAACAAAACAACAACCAACAAACAGCATTTTACTTAAAATAGGACCTTGTCTTCCACAGACCCTTCACTTCTTGATCAAACCATAATTAATGTTGCTGAAAGGATCATAAGTAGAATTTCTTCTTAATTGGCAAGAATGAACATTTCTTCACTAACAGTGTGGACTGATTTGCTAAATATAACCTTTATATGAAATCTTGGGGATGAAAAATTAAAAACATGTAGGCTTTTATATATAATTTGAGGAAACATATTTAGAAACAAACTTATGAATGAAATCTCATATATACATATAATCTTTACATTCACCAAATAATAAAGGTATGAAGGAAAAGCACTATCATTTGAAATTAGCATAATGTTTATTTATGATTTATGCAATGTGAAAACAAAAGCCTTTGAGAATTTTCAGTCTCCAAATATTCAGGATTTTTGTGTAGCAAGTGTAAAAAGTAGGGTTGTCTTTTGGAGGCATATAAACCAGAGACTGTTTTGTATCATCCAGTTGTCTTCTAACTGTGAAGGGAATCAACAGCACTTACTAAAGGATGCTGAAGTAAAAAGACGTGGATTAATTGCACCATTAATTCACAATTATGGGACATTTGGGTTGAGGCCTGCCACTTGCACATAATGGATAGATGACTTCCTCAGAATGCTCAGGAGCATGTGTCTGTAACATTTTTGTGACGTTAGCAACCTTATACTTTCTAGCATTACTGTTGGTTTATGTTATCACATTCGGTAGATAGTCAAGGTGTTGGTAACAGAACCATAATTAACCTGTTGTATCACCATTAGCTCTGGACCCCCGGTATCCTGAGTGTTAACAAACAGTGTTTCAATGAAGAAGTAAAAGACTGTGTGTTCATTAAATAAAAAACTCATTATGTGAATATGCTTTTATCTTCAAGATTTTTTATAATGTAGACTACTTCCTGTCTAGATGCAAAGTAGGTAAACACTATGCTCACTTCTTCCCATGAGCACATCAAAATCACCATTAAAGTACAAAACAATCATCATTAAAAAGTACCTGATAAATAATGTTTTAAATAAACAAAACCAAAACATTTATTTACACCAAAGAATTCCAACATTGGATCTTTCACATATGAAGGACAAAGTATTATATGCATGCACACAGCAAGGAGTGGCAGGACTGTAACTGGGAGTTTATAGTTTTCCCACAATCACAGGTCTAGCATTAAATTAAATTAAATTAAATTAAATTAAATTTTAAAATATATTTTATTGATTTTTTACAGAGAGGAAGAGAGAGGGATAGAGAGTTAGAAACATTGATGAGAGAGAAACATCGACCAGCTGCCTCCTGCACACCCCCTACTGGGGATATGCTCGCAACCAAGGTACATGCCCTTGACCAGAGACCCTTCAGTCCACAGGCCAATGCTCTATCCACTGAGCCAAACCGGTTCCGGCAGGTCTAGCATTTTAAAAAATAAAATTAAATTTAAAAAGAAGCACCAGAAGACTACCTGAACAGAAATCCTATAACTAAGGATGGAAAGAAAATACGTACCCAACCTTGCGATGGAAGTAGACACAGAGATTCCCA